>CAMOHE010039215.1:9971-60561 GCA_946598075.1 Artocarpus hirsutus
ATGATTTGTGGGCCAGAAACATAATTTCAAGCCCACTACCAACGTTATGTGAACCTACAGGGTCGCACACTTAGAACAGACCAAGAACGAATTTTGGGTTAACTGTGTCTAGGTTTGATGTACTAGATATGTCTAGGTTCATTGAATCTGACATTATCTAGATTATCTGAATCATATTCAAATTACTGACATTATCTAGATTTTCTGAATCAGATTTGAATTACAGACATTATCTAGATTATCTGAGTCATATTCGAATTACAGTTTACCTTATTTACAATCTGACTCTATCTCGAAGTCAATAGATATATATATATATATCTATCTACTTTAGGGTTTTTAGCCGAGTTAAGAAAAAGAAGGTGTTCTATCATTCTAAAAGGGCGAAAAACATTAAAACCCTAAAAATTAGAGAGAGTCTTTTAACGCAAAAGAGAGGGTGCTAGCACACCAATTCATTTTTGAGAGAGTCTGTTCGTGTGGATACCTGCAGAGGACGTTGCTTTAAGTAACAACATCTGAATCTGATTACTAAAAGCTCGAGTTAGGGTGTCACCGGAGTGAACCTGCTCTCTCCCTTCCAGAATCTTGCCTTTTTGTCATCCTGGTAAGATTCTATGTCTTTCTTATCAATCTAATCGAATTGCATGGATCCTATGAGGGTTTTGTGGGAATTAATTTTTATTTTTCGCTATGTATTTGAATCACAAAATCCAACAAAACCCAACACTTTCCTCATATATCTAATATGGTGGTTATTTCAAATTTGAAATTAATTAAAAAATTACTAATCGCTCAGATATAAAAAGGGAGAGATAACAGTTATCTCAAGAGTTTTTTTTTCATTCACGTAACTTTTGTAAAACACTTAGAGAGAAAAACTGAGAGTTCTTCTCTGAAAAAAAAGTCTGCTATCTCATGTGTTGAGAACATAACAGATTCAAAAAAGTGTAAGGAAAATTCATTCTTGTAGTTTGATGCCCACTCATCTTTCCATTGGTATGGAGGCTAGGATTGGAAGATCGTGGTGTCAAAGGGGAAAGTTAAGATACCCTGATAGTCTTCAAAATGGTTAGTAAAATTCCTAAAGCTTTCTATTATTAAAATTATATAGCTATTCTCGATGAACAAAGTTTTTTTTAGAAAATTTTTGTTTGCCAACAATCTGTTCCTTCCGCTGCGTTTTATATTTTAATTCCAATAAATGGCAGCAGAACGGGTTATAGCATATATAATTTTAATTACCATGATTTTATTTTGATATTATCATGTTTTTTGATGCATGTTTGTGGGCACTTTGCATCTTTAAAATTTTTATTCATGTGATGAATGGTTATTTAATGAATTGATTTTTGGTCGTTAATTATATGGTCCTTTTGGATTGATAATATGTGTTAGAATTAATTTAATGAGATTAAATTAATTGGGTTGTTTTTATAGAATCTTAATCAGCCAAATAATGTAAATTTAGTTTTAATAGTTAAGACTTGGTAAAATTCACGTTAATTCTAAGTTATCTAATTTTAAATTGTTTAATATTGAGCAACTTAGATAATTCATAATAAATTTAGATTTTTAGAAAATCTGGTAATTTATTTAAGTGTAAGTAGAATTTGATTCTATTAACATATAATATAACCTAGTAATTAAAAATTGTTTTTATTTACTAGAATTAAGAAACATATGATGTTTTATAAAATAAAACATTTCTTTTAAAATAATGAGTGGGAGAAAGTAATATGATAATATAACCTGCAGTCTCCACTATTAGCACAACACCTTGAGATTTAAGTGGTGCCTGGTGATACTTTGATTTTGTCCTCTCTATGGAGGATGTCCATTTAAATCAATATCAAGGTTGGCTTCCTAGAGATAGGATTTTATAATATATTTCAAAATTGACCAACCCTACGGTAGTAATTTTGAGTTAAGTTGTTGAAATCTGAAATAGTGGGTCACACTTATAAGGATATATTTAAATTGTTAATTATATCTTGACCAAATATAAACGGTTATTAATAAATATAGAAAATATGAAATATTTTGAATATATTTATTACTTGAGAATGTCTCAATTCAATTTATAAATAATTTGACCTACCCTACGGCGGCACTTTATTTATTAAAATTGAATAATTGTGAAATTAGTAAAATAATTTTTTATGTGTTTTTCCCATATGCATCATGCATCATGTTTGCTATTCCAAAACATATATTTATGATGTTTATGCAACCATTTAATTTATGTTATTTTATTTATTTATTACAGCAATAATGTCTAATCCAATCATCGTTATTTTCTGAAATGAAAAATTAACCGGAGATAATTTTGTCAAGTGGAAGAGTAACATGAACATTCTACTAATTTGTGAAAATTACAAGTTTGTCCTGATAGAGGAATGTCCACCATCGTCTAATGCCAATGCTCCTCATAATGTACAAGAAGTATATGATCGTTGGATCGAGGAAAATAACAAGGCCCGTTGTTTCCTTTTGGCTGGCATGTCTGACGTGCTTAGGATGAAGCACAAAAGCATAGAAACTACTTATGAGATAATGCAGTCTTTGCAAGATATGTTTGGCAACCCTTCTGAAAAGGCACGCCATGAAGCCATCAAGGAGATAATGAATGCCAAAATGAAGGTAGGGATTTCAGTCAGAGAACATGTTCTCAACATGGTTAACTATCTTCATGAGGTCGAGGTGAACGGAGCTGTGATAGATGAAGCCACACAGGTGGGGATGATTTTGGAAACCCTCTCCCCTGCGTTCCTTCAGTTCAAAAACAACTATTTCATGAATAAGCTGAATGAGTTACAATCCTTTGAGTCTATTCCAAAAGAAAAGACTAAAGAAGGTGAGGCAAATGTAGCAGAAGTTCAACCCTCCTCTCCTACTCAAAAGAATAAGAAAAGGAAGAGGATTGAAGGAAGTGGTAAGTCTAAAAATGGAGGGCAACCTAAGAAGAACAAAAGCAACAACAACAAAGAGAGCTCAAAGCAAAAGAAGCCTAAAGGAAAATGTTTCTACTACGGCGTAGTTGGGCACTAGAAGAGAAACTACAAGAAGTATCTTTAAGAGCTCAAAGAAAAGAAGATCAACGGTAAATCAGATTCACTCATTTTAGAAGCTTGTTTAGTTGAAGATGATACTTCACCTTGGATAATTGATTCAGGAGCAACTAACCATGTTTTTTCTTCTTTGCAAATGCTCAGTTCTTTAAGGGAGCTTACCGACGGGGAACAAACAATGAGTGGGAACAGGAGAGGTTGTTTCGGCAAGACCAGTGGGAGTTGTTAAACTTTATTTTAGAAATAAGTTTTTAATTTTGGACAATGTTTATTGCATTCCTTGTTTTCGTAGAAATTTGATTTCTATTTCCATGTTGTTTATGTTAGTGATGTGCGCTAGGCCAATTATGTAATGACCACATAATGATTTCATTACATTTGCATTTTATTAATAAAGAGGCATTTTCATTATTGTTTTTTATTCTAATTCTATGAATAGTTAATTCTACCTAAGGTCATCAAGTATGCGACTTGATAGTAAAACTCTTAGTTGAAAATTAAATTATTTTCTAAATTATCCCTAGTCGGTCATTATTATTGGGATAATAATAAATGAAGACTAGTATGAAGTTTGACTGATGATTATGTTTTACTAATCATGTGTATGAGATACTAAGTCAACTCATAGATACATATTTAAGAAATGATGTATTGGATCGACCCGCTATGAGAATACTGCATGGATAATTGTCATAAGTGATTCTCATCATAATAGTATTATCCTAGTCCTCTGACCTAAAATCACTATGGTTTCCTACATGACAAGTTCTATATTTTGACACAATCTAATATTATCTTTAACAGGATGATAGAATGGATTGTTGTTGGATATAGAGTGAATCATGTGAGGAATATGAGTGATTAAGAAGGAATTTGTCCCTCATTTATCATGAGAAAGATATCTATGGGCCCCTCAATAAGTTAGACTAAAGTAAAATGTATGGCCATACTGAAATGAATTGATAAGGGTTATCAATATCAGTCTACTTAAGATCGAGAAATAATATGATTGAATAGTATAAGGATGACATAAACCATGCCTTATGTTCAATCAAGGTATCTAGAGAAAAAAGGACTTTAATACTTATTATGGATTAGGTTATGTCGGATTATTGACATTCAGATAACTGGGTAATCATAATGTCTTGTTAGAGGCCACTTATGATTTGTGGGCCAGAAACATAATTTCAAGCCCACCACCAACGTTATGTGAACCTATAGGGTCGCACACTTAAAACAGACCAAGAACGAATTTTGGGTTAACTGTGTCTAGGTTCGATGAACCTGATAATGTCTAGATTCGATGTACTAGCTATGTCTAGGTTCATTGAATCTGACATTATATAGATTATCTGAAACATATTCGAATTACTGACATTATCTATATTTTTTGAATCATATTCGAATTACAGACATTATCTTGATTCTCTGAATCATATTCGACTTACAGTTTACTCTAGTTAAAATCTGACTCTATCTCGAAGTCAATAGATATATATATTTTTTGGTTTTAGGGTTTCTAGTTGAATTAAGAAGAGAAAAGGCGGTCTCTCATTCTAAAAGGCAAAAGACATTAAAACCCTAAAATTAGATAGAGTCATTTAATGCAAAAAGAGGGTGCTAGCACACCAATTCGTTTTTGAGAGAGTCTGTTCGTGTGGATACCTGTAGAGGGTGTTGCTCTAAGTACAACGTCTGAATCTGATCCTGAATACTAAAAGTTCTAGTTAGGGTGTCACTGAAGTGAACCCGCTCTCTCCCTTCTAGAAATCTTGCCCTTTTGTTATCCTAGTAAGATTCCATGACTTTCTTATCAATCTAATCGAATTGCATGGATCCTGCGAGGGTTTTATGGGAATTAATTTTTAATTTTCTGCTATGTATTTGAATCACAAAATCCAACAAATCCCAACATCTTAAACAATTGTTTAATGTTTCTTTTAATAATGATTATGTTAATATTTCTAGAAATGGTTTGTATATTTGTTTTGCGCTTCTGGAAAATGGGCTTTACACTTTAAGACCCAACAAAAAATCACTACTCAATACCAAAATATTCAAAGTTGAACAACCAAAACCCAAGAAGCAAAAGATTTCTTCTGATAATGAAACATACCTATGGCACCATAGATTAGGTCACGTTAACCTTGACAGAATTAACTAGTAAAGAATGGTCCTTTAAAAGAACTAAAAGTTAGTTCTCTACCAGTTTGTGAATCTTGTCTTGAAGGTAAAATGACTAAAAGGCCTTTCTTTACAAAAGACGAAGGGACCAAGGAACCACTTGAGCTAAAACATTCAGACGTTTATGGTCCATTTAATGTACAAGCATGTGGTGGTTACAAATATTTCATCACATTTATTGATGTTTATTCAAGGTATGGTTACATATACCTATTGCAAAGGAAATCTGAAACTTTTGAAAAGCTTAAAGAATTCCAAGCGAAAGCTGAAAAGCAATTAGGAAAGATGGTGAAGACTCTTCAATTTGATCGAGGAGGGGAACACCTTGATACTGAATTCAACGACTATATGACAGAACATGGTATTCCATAACAACTCACCGTACTTGGAACACCACAACAAAATGGTGTTGTAGAGAGAAGAAATCGGACGTTGCTTGATATGGTGAGATCCGTGCTCAGCTACTCATCATTACCCACTTTGTTTTGGGGATATACACTACATACTATAGTATATCTTCTAAACATAGTTCCATCTAAGTCTATTCCAAAAACACCTTTAGAGTTATGGAATGGTTGCAAACCTAGTATGCGACATATCCATATATGGGGGTGTATAGCACATGTGCTGAAAGCAAAGGCCGAGAAGTTGGAACCACATTCTAAAGTATGCTTGTTTGTGGGATACCCAAAGGAGACGATGGGAGGTTTGTTTTATAGTCCATAAGAAAAGAAGGTATTTGTATAGACAAATGCCACATTTCTAGAGAATGATTATATGACAGACTATAAAACTCATAGCAAAGTTGTACTTGAAGATTTACTTTCTAATCAGATCATTCTGCAACTGACAACCGTTGTCGAAGGACAAAATGAGGAGACCACATCTCTCAATTAGGATGTCATACCACCTCGATGTAGTAGGAGGATTGTGAGACCACCTACTCGCTATAGGGAAATTAAAGAAGTACATATTGCTATCTTTGATAATGGTGAGGATGATCCATTGACATATCGTGATGCAATGGAAGATTCTAAGAAGGAAAAATGGCTGGAAGCTGCGAACCTTGAAATGAAGCCAATGTACTCCAATTCAGTCTGGGAACTTGTAGACCTTCCTGAAGGGATAAAACCCATAAGGTGCAAATAGATTTACAAGAAGAAAAGAGGAGTGGATGGAAAAGTTGAGACTTTTAAAGCTAGACTTGTGGCAAAGGGTTATGCCTAAAAGGAGGGAGTTGACTATGAAGAAACTTTCTCGCCTGTAGCTATGCTTACATCCATTCAGATTCTTTATCCATTGCTACTTGTCTTGATTATGAGATATGGCAATTGGATGTCAAGACTGTCTTTTTGAATGGTTATCTTGAGTAAAGCATCTATATGGTGCAACCAGAAGGGTTTGTAGTCAAAGGTCAAGAGCAAAAAGTTTACAAGTCACAGAGGTCCATCTATGGACTCAAGCAAGCTTAAAGATCTTGGAACTTGAGATTTGATAAGGCAATCAAATCTTATGGTTTCGATCCAAATATTGATGAACCTTGTGTATACAAGTACATCAAAGTAAGAAGGTGGTCTTCTTAGTTCTTTATGTAGATGATATCTTACTCATTGGGAATAATGTAGGCGTATTATCTAATGTAAAGAAAGGCTCGCCAACCAATTCCAAATGAAAGATTTAGGAGAGGCAAGTTATATTCTTGGAATCCAACTCATAAAAGATTGTAAGAACAAACTGTTGGCGCTGTCTCAAGAATCATATATCGATATAGTGCTTATTAAATTTTTGATGCAAAACTCCAAGAAAGGTAATTTACTTGTACATCATGGAGTTTATCATTCAAAAGAGCAGTGTCCTAAGACACCTCAATAGGAAGAAAACATGAGATGGGTACCCTATGCATCTAAATGGGAAGTCTAATGTATGCCATGTTGTGTACAAGACCTGACATTTGCTATGCGGTGGGTATAGTCAGTCGGTCTCAATCTAACCCAGGATTAGATCATTGGGTAGCAGTTAAACATATTCTCAAGTATCTTAGGAGAACGAGAAACTATATGTTGGTATATTCTGATGAGAATTTGATTCCCATTGGATACACTGATTTTGATTTTCAATCAAATAAAGACACATGTAAATTTATGTCTGGATTAGTGTTTACTCTTGGTGGTGGAGCCATAGTTTAGAGAAGCATCAAACAATCTTGTATTGCTGATTCAACTATGGAAGCTAAATATGTGGCTGCTTGTGAAGCAATTAAAGAAGCTATTTGGCTCCATAAGTTCTAAAATGATCTGGAAGTAGTTTTAGGCATGGATAAACCACTCACACTATATTGTGATAATAGTGGTGCAGTGGCAAATTCAAAAGAACCTAGAAGCCACAAAAGAGGAAAGCATATAGAGAGAAAATATCATTTGATCAGAGAAATAGTACATCGAGGAGATGTGCAAGTTGTGAAGATAGCGTCGGATAATAACCTTGTCGACCCTTTCACCAAGACATTACCTACAAAGAGCTTCAAGGCACACTTGGAAGGCTTAGGTCTTAGAGACATGTCTCACTTGCTTTAGGGCAAGTGGGAAATTGTTGCGTTTGGTGCCCTAAAAGTTGTGACGTTGTACATATTGATAATAAATAAATAAAGTGACATTTATAATTATTTTGGTTGCTTATATGCATTATGAACACATTTATAAACATCAAGAAAATTTCATGATTATTTATGTGACTATAAATTTGTCTTATAAGTGTTATGTGCTTAGGGATAAAATTTATAGACAATAATCTAAATATTTCGTAATAATTAATTAAAGTTTGAGATCTTTAATTAAATATTACAAGTATGGTCCAATCTCATTTAGAATGAAATAGTCATTATCCAGACTATTAATATAAAGACATTGGATTGGAGGTACTTTATATAATGAGATTATATTGGACTAGACCAGATAAATTATGAATCTCTAATAATCATCTGTTACAAATAGAGTATTCAAATTTATCACTATGATGATCATATATTTGACAGTCTTAATCTTGAGTATTTATTATACTCCTATTTATGACATTATGTTTTTTGACTTGCATGGTAAGATTTGTCTAAGCAAAGATCATAACTTAGCATCTTAAAAACATAATGTAATAAATGACTGGGAATAATATTATACAGATATGAAGTCTATTCCTTCCTTATAGAAGTTAAAAAAAATAGTTCTCTTAAGTGATGATTTGAGGTTTGAATAGTAGAGTGCTCATTCACAATAAGATTATGAATTAACTGTTCATTAGAGAATTATTGGAACACAAGTATAAAGATATAATAAGAAAGGTAAACAAAAATTGAGCCTATCTCTTATTATGAACTATTTATAGAGGACTGACTTGTATGTAATGATTATATCAATGGACTACTCGCTAATTTTCTTTGAGTAATTCCACTATAATCTCAAGAGTTCAGTTTTAGGTTTTTAGTGGGGTAACACTAAAACTAATAAATTTGGCATATTAATTGAAGTGTTTGATTAATTATCAAATTTTTTGGAGCTTGGGTTATAGGTCTATAGTGTGGCATCCAGCCCGGGCATACTCCTTCAAGCCTCCATAAAAGCCACCTTACGGAGCCCCCAGACTTATGGCTCTTATTGGTAGACCATCCCCGTGCTGCCCACTCATCCGTACTATCCCCTCTAGGGCCCTCTAGCCCCTCAGGGTTTTTCTTTCGTGTCCCTCGGGTTCGAACCTCAAACCTCTCTTAAGAGGTTCTTATTTCTATCTCGAGTACCAATTGAGCTAGCTCAATTGGTACTCAATTGGTACTCGAGATGGAAATAAGAACCTCTTAAGGAAAGTTTGAGGTTCAAACCCGAGGGACGCGAAAGAAAAACCCTGAGGGGCTAGAGGGCCCTAGAGGGGATAGTACGGCTGAGTGGGCGGCACGGGGATGGTCTACCAATAAGAGCCATAAGTCTGGGGGCCCTGCAAGGTGGGTCCTATAGAGGCTTGAGGGAGTACACCTGGGTCGGATGCCACACATAGGTCTCCAATGCCACCTCTAAGACACTATATTGGATTTAATGCAAAGAATGAATTATACATGTTTAATTTGGAATTATTGAATTCTGAATTAATTATTTCACACTTGAGATATTAATGTGAAATAGAAAAATATTTTCTATAACACATAATATAATGTGAGAAATGTTGTTACATTTAACTGAGCATTAGTCAATTAATTAATTGATTATATTTGAAATCTATTCTTTAATAAATGAGATTTATTTTTGAATGTTAATATATATATATATTAGATTTTATTATTTATTAATATATATATATATATATATTACATAAAGAAAACGTTTACCTTTTACCTTTATATATATATGTGTGTGTGTGTGTGTGTGTGTGTATGTTTTATACGAATCACGTTGTGATTCGGTTAAAAAAAAAGGTAAGTAAATGTTTACCTTTACACATGTGAATCTGTGTGTATATATATATATATTAATAAGAATCATATCGTGATTCGGTTAATGATAAAACAAAAAAAAAAAGGAAAGGAAAAAAGTAAGAATCATGTAAAATATATCCTTTCCTCATATATCTGATATGGTAGTTATTTCAAATTTGAAATTAATTGAAAAATTACTAATGGCTCAGATATAAAAAGAGAGAGATAACAGTTATCTCAAGAGTTTTTTTTTTCATTTACGTAACTTTTGCAAAACACTCAGAGAAAAAACTGAGAGTTCTTCTCTGAAAATAAAAAGTCTGCTATCTCTTGTGTTGAGTACATAGCATATTCAAAAAAGTGTGAGGAAAATTCATTTTTACAATTTGATGCCCATTCGTCTTTCCATTGGTGTGGAGGCCTAGATTGGAAGATCCTGATGTCAAAGAGGAAAGCTAGGATACCCTGATAGTTTTCAAAAAGGTTAATCAAATTCCTAAAGCTTTCTATTATTAAAATTATATAGCTATTCTTGATTAAACAAAGTTTTTTTTAGAAAATTTTTGTTTGTCAACAATCCGTTCCTTCCACTGCGTTTCATATTTTAATTCCTAACAATTCTAAACTATGAAATGTCAATTTTTGACTATTTATTATGTAGTCAAATCTTTCCATATATATAAAACCCATACATAAGTCTAAGATTTAGTATAAATAGTCACGACTTTCGAATTTGCTTGCTCATATAATCAACAATATAAAAGTAGTTAGGACGGATATTAAGCATGAAATACATGATTATTTATTAATATAAAAGTGTTATAAATACAACAGCAGTATTTAATTCTTAAAACACTAATTATGACACTAGGTTATGAGCCTTTTTTGGAATAATAAAATGCTTTCAAATTTTAATTCTCACAATAATTTAGGGCACTAGGTTGCATTAAATAATTGATGGCTAAATTAAATGTTTCATTCTTATAAACTTTCCTGCGCTAGGTTACCTTAAACATTTTTTTAGGGGAATTATACAATTACATCTCACAAAAGAAATTTATTTGATAAGTGAAAATATAGCCTTATATGTTTGTTATAGGAATAATTATGAATTTATTTGAGAATTTCAAAGTGCTAGACTAGGTGCCCTAAGGATTAAATGATGTAATAAGTTTTTGGAGACATTTAATCAACAAAGAGTTTATTTATTATTCATATACCAAATGTTGTCCTCTTTATGTTCATATCTGCTGAATATATGATAAGCAAATAAAAGTCTAAGACTGTCAGTCTAAACCTTTAAGATCGTGCATATGATGGACAGATTACGCAAAAGACATAAATCTTAAAGATGATAGTCTAAATGACAAGGTCCACAATGGAGGGAATAAAGTTGGGTGCTTTAGTCATGTTAAGATTGTTATGTTGTCTACATCCCTAATGGGAGATGACTTGTCTTGGTCATCAGAATAGGACTTCATAAGTAGAAACATTGGTGTATTGTCATAGGTGATAATATATTGGATCGGGAAAAAGTTAAATTGATTTGATTAATAATTCCATTATTTAAATTAATTTACTTTTGACAATCATATATATTATGTCTTAATCATGAAATAAACAATGGGCCTAGAATTTTGACTTGTGTCTTTTGATGTGCCAGAGGATGACATCCTGATTTACCGATAAATTGGAGATATGATTCTTAATTGATATAGACTCGTTGTTCATACTCTTTCGTAGAGTTAATGACATTATCTTATAGCCATTATTTTGTAATTAAAAGATTGAAGCACTTAACCATATAGATACATAGGTGTAACCAAAAGGTATAATATTTATGGATAGTAAATATTTCAATGGTGAGACAATAAAACATAAGATAAAAATAATTAGAAAAGTAAAACAGAATTTATTCTTAAGCCAATTATGAATATTCTTTAAGGATGTTATAAATTATGATATGTCATGGACAATTAGCTTATTGGTATAGTTCAAGAGTGCAGCTCTAAGTTTTTAGTAGAGTAGCATTAGTGTTGATAATTATAAAATATATGTATCTAGAATATGTTATTCTATAATTATAGGAGCTTGATCTATAGATGTCCATTAGGTCCCCTTTGCTAGCTCATAATAATTCCTATAACGATATGGCATGTTTTTCCTATATATTAGTAACTTTTGTTAATTATTAGATTGGTTGAAATTTAATAAGAGTGGATTTAATAATCCATGTTAGCTTACTGGTTGAATTAATTTTGTGAAGTAATTCAAGATAAACATGTTGAATTATTTGAACAATACTTTATTTGATATGAAATTATCTGTATATGACTGTTTTAAACTAATAACTTCTCTATTGGGTTATTTGAATTAAAGCTGGAGCTGTATCTAAGATTCCCATATAAAATAAGATATCTTGAGATTTTCATATTATAGCTTAGTTGGCAAGCTGGTTTAGCCAGTTCGGTAGGCCAATGGAGTTGGTTTGGTAGGCTGATCTCCCAAATTGGCATGTCGAACACGCGATAATATACTTACATGTTTTTACACATTTTTCATCAGAAGTTAATCTAGACTTAAATTTTAAAGCCTAATCTGATAAGAACTAACCCCAAATTCGACCACTATATAAAAGGAACTCTTTTTATTTAAGAAGCAGAGAGTGAATACTCTACTGAGAAAAACTCTAAAACTCTCAGAGAGCTATTGTTCAATATCATGAACCTTAGCTCCAGGTAATCTCATATGGTTGGAAGGAGAGTCACTAGAGGAAAAACTCTACAAAGTGCGACCACCCACACTCAGATTGTGGAAAGAGAATAGTAAGAAAGACTAGTTAGTTGAGGCTCTTTCAGAACGTTCTTTTCTATTTAACTTTTCAGCTGTCTTCAGAATACAAAAGAGGTATGTAAGAATTGTTATTAATTAATGTACTTAGCATGTCAGATCTGTTATTTGAAAAAGACTATGTTTTAAAATTTTTAAAATTCCATTGCGTATCGTTTTCTAAGACAAAGTGCCATCTTGAAAAAAAAAAAACTTTATTGATAAGAAATAATAATGTGCATTATAGAATTCTTATCACACAATTGGACTTGCTGAAATAAATAAATAAATATGTTGAAAAAATAATAGGTTGATAATGGCGCAAAATTTATGTTGCCATATAGGCAATTGTTATAAGTTTGCTGTCTATATTCTAAAGTACTTGCACCCTATATAATTGATAACATGTATATTATAAATAAATAATCTAATGAAGAAAAAAAGATGATGTATTATATCACATAAATAAGAACTCTTTTATTTTTTTTTTGCAAAATGAGTGATTTTACGAGAATTATTTATTGCAAAATATATATTTCATTGTTGAAAATCATTTTTCAGGTTTTTCAAATATCTTTTTATGAATTAGTTGCCAAAATAATTGAAGTGATCAGGTTTAGTAGAATGTCCAACTAATACTAGTATATTATTGTAAAATGTTCTTATTTTTACGTGGAAGCAATTATAAGACATTTCTCTCTCTAGGTGATCAGAAAAGAATATTTATTATCTACTTTACGTAATAGTTCAACGTCCAAAAGTATTCACTATGCTATACTTGAGTATATGTAGTTTAGTTCGTGTTATAAGATTGAGTGCATGATTTTTTTTTCCCGGGGTATGTAAATTTCTCACGGCGATTGAATTCACCAAGATCTAGTTAGGTGTTGCATTTGTTAGACATATATGCCCTAAGGAGTAAAAATGTAATTGTTTTTGTAGACATTTTAATTAATAAAGAATTCATTTATTATTTATATATACTAAATCTTATCCTCTTTACATTTATATTTGTTGAATGTATGTTAAGCAAACAATAGTATGAGACAGTCGGTCTAAACCTTTAAGAATTGGGCAAATGATGGACATATTATGCAGAAGACACGATTCTTAAGATGACGGTCTAAATCATAAAGATCTGCAATCGAGAGAATAAAGTTGGGCACTTTATTCATGTAAAGATTGTTATGTTGTCTATATCCCTATTGGGAGATGGTTTGTCTTAACCATCAGAGTTGGACTCCATAAATAGAAACATTGGCACATTGTCATAGGTGACGATGTGTCGGATCAGGACATAAAGTGAAAATATTTGGATTAATAATTCTGTTTCGGCAAATCGATTCACTTTAGAAATCATTTGTATTGTATGTTAATCCTGAGATGAATAGTAGGCCCGTTGTCTTGACTTGTGTCTTTTGATATACCAAAGGGTAACACCCACAATTTAATAGTGGTATGCATGCCGGTACATTGGAGGCAAGACTCTTGATAGTGTAGACCTATTATTCATAGATATGGAATCCGTAGCTCCTCTTAAGGAGTAGTGATATCCTCTTATATGCGTTATCCTGTAATTGAAAAACTGGAGCACTCAACCATTTGGATACATAGGTGTAACCAAATGGTATACCATCTTTAAATGGTAAATTTTTCGATGTTGAGATTATGGAACGTAAGATAAAAATAATCAGGAAGGTAAGACAGAACTTGTCCTTAAGCCGATTATGGATAATTCTATGAGGATACGATACATTATGATATGTCATGGAGACTTAGCTACACAGGCTTCGTAATTCTATAGAGTTCGAGAGTGCAGTTCCAAGCTTTTAGTGGAGTAGCGTTGGAGTTGATAATTATGAAATGTATATCTAGGATATTAGGTTTCATAATTATCAGGAGCTTGAACTATATAGGTCCATTTGGTCCCCTTTGCTAGCTCATAAAATCATGTAATGATACGACATGCTTTTCCAATAATTGGTGACTTATGTTAGATTTATTAGAATTGGTTGAAATTTGGAAGAATCAAATAATTCATGTCTATTTATCGGTTGAATTAATTTTGTGACAAAATTAATTCAAGAAAAACTCGTTGAATTATTAGGATCGGATAATTCTTGTCTGTTTATCAGTTGATCTAATTTTGGATAAATTAAATTAAGATAAACTTGTAAAATTATTAGAAATCTATCTATTTTACTAGAGATTGTCCAGATAAAGTTGTTTTAATTAGATAACTTCTCTATTGGGTTATTTGAATTAAAACTGACACTTTATCCTATAGAATCTCGGATGAAAAATAAAAGATTCACTGAGATTTTTTTTCGACAGTTCGGCATGCCGATCTTCAAGTTCGGCCTGCCGATAGGCAAGTTTGGCCTACCGGTTAGGCAAATGGCCTGCCTATGCGTGAAGTAAAAAATCATGCATTTTTATGCAGATTTCATCCGATATTGATCCGAATTTGATTTTAATTCAAATTTTTGAGACCTTATTTGATAAGGACTGACCCTATACCTAACGTCTATAAATAGGGAGTGAGTCTCATAAGTTGTTTAGATTAATTGAGATATTAAGAGTGATACTCTGCTAGTGAGAATCTAAAACTCCCTAGGAGCTCTTGTTCACAACTCATGAACACTAGATTTGAGTTCTCTCAATTGGTTAGAAGTAGAGTCACCTTGAGGAAGAGCTGTATGTGTGAGCCCACACTCACTCCTATCGCAAAAAAGAGAATAGGAAAGAAGACTAGTTGGTTGAGGCTCTTCTAGAACGTTACTTCTCTACACAGATTTTGGGAGCTTTTCGATGAATACAAGGTTAGTAAGATCTGGTTAATTTATACATATAGTGTGTCAAACTTGTGTCTTGGAAAATAATCTGATATAAAAAAATTTTAAAATTCCTCTGCGCACTATTTTTCCAACAATTGGTATCAGTGCCATGGTTTTTACATAAATTTATGAGTTTGTGATCATGCTATATGTATAAATTATGTGATCTTTATCACTCCTATACTTGAATTTAATTTTATAGAGAGTTAATACTCTAGGTTTCTATATATTTTATATGTTGTGATGGATTATATGGTGAATGTTCATTAATAAATTATGGTTTATTAAATTATTTATTAATTAATTAATTTACACCAGTCATGGTTCCTTAGAGGTTAGAATGTGTATCTAAGTTTTTCATGTAATTAGATGGTGGACTATCATCTCTGTCTAGGAATTATTATTTGATTTTAAAATTGTAAGAATTTTATAATTAAATAATTGTTTGGAGAAGACAAATCTAGAATGTGGATCTAAAAGATGGATGATGGAATTCCAATGTATTTCTTGAGTCTCTAATTTTATGTTTTTGAATTGCTGGAAACAAAATTGATGAATTGCATTTAAAATTGTATTTTCAAGAAAGGGTGATTTCTGCCAAGTTGGCATGCCGAATCCAGTTCGGCAGGCCGATGGTCACAGATCGGTAGGTTAGACGTAAGGTTCGGTAGGCTGTTAGCAGGGCAGAAATCAGGTGGCTCTAGCGGTAGGCCGATTGGTCATAAATCGACAGGCTAATCGCACAGATCGGCTTGCTGGCAGAGAGCTAAATATTTTTCCAATAAAGGTGCAGTTTTTCAATGCAGTTTTAATTTTATTTTTGGGACAATTCTAAGAAACATTAAATTTAGATTTGACCGAAAATATGGAGTATTCGATTCATACGGGATTGAAGACTTAAAGATGGGATTACATGAAGAAGGATACAGCTTAGAGATTTAAGGATGAAGAATTGATAATATGTTTCGATTATTCTCTTGTAATCTTTGTTTTCTATTCTTTAGGGTGGGACCATAATATTACAGTTATTTATTATTATTTTGCTTGTAGCTTTGCTTATTTGCATTATAATATGATTTGTCATGTATATTGATAACATGCCATATAGAATAGGGAGTGCTGCTCATATTAAAAATTGTTCATGCATGGCTTTTAAAATAAAACCTTGATTTCAAAAGATTGAGTGAGAGAAGGTTTTCAAAGAGAGAACCTAAGGCCTCCATCGTTGGTCCATAGGAAGAACATGGTGGTCTAAACCCCTAGGAAGGGATTTCTATCATGTACCAGATTGGATCTCTAAAAGGATAAGGTATTTTAGCATGATTTATGGTTACACACCCCTAGGTGGTGATTGTAAATCATGGATAAATTATTGAAACGATGGTTATACACTCATGTTAATTTTATTATTAACCTCCCTTAGGAGCTCTATTAATACAATTAATGGTGAAAGAAACGATTATTAATATATGCTGGATCATACAGGTCTTAGATGGCATATTTTAACTAGGAGGGGATCCGTGTTCCTAATTGAATTTGGCATGACTCTGCTAGGAGCTTGTTGAATTCTAAGTTGGGAATTATCATTGTAAGGTTGTGATATTTTCAAAGTTTTGATACATAAACACATTTGTATGTTTTTACATGATTGTGTTGTCTTACTAAATTATTATGATATGTTTGCTTATGTTTGGTATATGATTCTTTATTGTAGATTAAAAATGTCAAAAAATGCTTTGTCTTCGATACTTGACAAAAACCTATTAATTGGAGAGAATTATAATGATTGGAAACAGAACTTGGATATCGTCATCTCCTTTGAGAAACTAAAATTTGTGCTGACAACCCCTTGTCCTCCCAAGCCTATGAGAGATTCCACCAATGAGCGATTCCAAGTGTACGATCACTGAAAAGATGCAAATGATCAGGCCTACTGCTATGTTATGGCTAGCATGAATAACGTGCTGCAGGTTCAACATGAAGATTATGAGACTACGAAGTAGATCTTGGATAATCTTGAAGACATGTTTGGAAGCCAGGCCATAACAAAGCGACAAGGGGAGCTTCAAAAACTCTTAAACTGTAAATAGAGGCCGAGGACATCTGTAAAGGAGCACATGATATTGGTCATGGGTTACCTCGCTGAGGCTCAAACCAATAGAGCTGACATCGATGCTAAAACTCAAATGACTATGGTCTTTGAGACTTTGTCTAAGGAGTTTATTTCATTTAGACCTACTTTTAATTTGAGCGATAGACAGGATATGACCTTAACAGAATTAATGAAACAGTTACAGGAGTTTGAACTGCTGATCAGGGAGTCTCCTGTTGGTGGTGAGGCCAACATGGTAGCAGCTTCTGGTTCCAATCCTAGTTTTGGGAATGGAAAGAAGCAACGAGCCAAGAATGGGAAATCTTCTATTCCTGCTAACAACAAAAGCAAGAAAAAGAAGAAGAAGAACCCAAAGAAGCTTAAGTACTTCTTCTGCGGGAAGGTTGGGCACATAAAGTAGTATTGCAAGGACTTCCTTTCCAAAGGAGGTAGGTATGATCTTCTATATTTAGAAACCTATTTGGTTGAGGAATCCAATGACATTTGGGTCATAGATTCTTGTGCAATTAATCATGTTTGTGTTTCTCTACAAGGGTTCAAAGAAACAAGAAGTCTACTTCATGAAGACTTCACGCTTTGGATGAGCGATGGATCCTTGTCTCAGCAGAAGCAGTGGGAGACGTCCATCTTCATTTTGATAATTATAGGAATTTAATTTTGTGAGATTGTTTTTATATTCCTAAATTTAAAAGGAATTTAATTTTTGTAGCTTGTTTATTTAAAGACTTTTATTTAGTTCCTTTTAATAATAAAGTGGTTATTTGTAAAAATAAATCTTTTATCTTTTCTGGATGGATGCAAAATAATCTATATTTTATCAAACCTAAGATGGACTTACTGCTTAATACTGAGATAAATGATAATAACTCTAAAAGACTTAAAACTTCTCACTCTAATAAGACTTATCTTTGGCATTTGCGCCTTAGTCATATTAACCTGAATAGGATTCAAAGGCTAGTAAGGGATAGACCTTTAAGTCACTTAAAGGTGGAATCTATACCTCAATATGAGTCTTGTTTGGAGAGTAAAAGAAATAGGGCCAAAGGGGTTCTAGAACTTGTGCATAGTGATGTTTGTGAATCGATGAACATCCAGGCATGAGGAGGGTATGAGTGCTTCGTCACTTTTATTTACGATTACTCAAGGCATGAGTATATGTACCTAATGCACTACAAAAGCGAAACTTTTGACAATTTTAGAGAGTTTCAAGCTGAAGTGGAAAAACAATTGGGTAGACCTATAAAGGCACCTTGATCCGATCGAGGTAGAGAATACCTTTTTGATGAGTTTCTGGGACACTTATTAGAGAATGGGATTTTATCCCATTTGACTGCGCTAGGCACTCCGCAACCAAATGGCGTAGAGGAGAGAAGGAATAGGACTTTATTAGACATGGTAAGGTCCATGATGAGTTATTTATCATTGCCTTTATCCTTTTGGGGATACGCACTACAAACCGCATGTTATGTTTTGAACAATGTGCCTTCAAAATCGATCCCTAAAACTTCTCACGAGTTGTGGACGGCGAAGAAGACATCCTTAAACCATATTCAAATATGGGGATGTCCACCTCATGTCTTGTTTAAGAATGCAAATAAGTTGAAAGCACGTTCAAAAGTTTGCGTGTTTGTAGGATATCCAAAAGGGACTAAAGGGGGTTACCTCTATAACCCAAAGGAAAATAAAGTTGTGGTTTCAACTAATGCAACTTTCCTTGAGGAGAGTTACATGGACGACCTTAAGCCTCGAAGCAAAATAGTGCTTGAGGAGTTTAGGAGTGATCAAATCACTTCGGAGGTTCCAAATGAGACCATTTCGATCAGTGTAGAAAAACCAAACGAACCTAAACAACAACCTAAGGGGCTTCGGCGTAGTAGGAGGATCGGGCGTCAACCCGAAAGGTATATGTTCAATGGGGAGGCCTTCTTGGCAAAGCCAAATGAGCATGACAGAGATCCTTACACTTATGCAGAAACTATGGAAGATGTTGATTCGAAACTCTAGCTAGAGGCCATGAACATAGAGATGAAGTCTACGGAGACTAATCAAGTCTAGGAGCTTGTGGATCTTCCTGAAGGGGTAGAACCCATAGGGTGTAAGTGGATCTACAAGAGGAAAAGAGGAGTGGATGGAAAGTTTGAAACCTTTAAGGCTAGACTGGTAGCTAAGGGTTATATGCAAAAGGAAGGAATCGATTACGAGGAAACCATTTCGCCTATAGCTATGCTTAAGTCCATCTAAATTCTCTTGTCCATAGCTACCGCTCTCAATTACGAGATTTGGTAGATGGATGTCAAGATGGCTTTTCTTAATGGATATCTTAATGAGTCCATTTATATGGAATAACCAGATGGGTTTAAGGTCAAGGGTAAAGAGGGTAAGGTTTGTAAGTTGCTAAAGTCAATTTATGGACTTAAGCAGACTTCTCGTTCTTGGAACATAAGATTTGATCAAGTGCTTAAGACTTATGGGTTCTCACAAAATATGGATAAGCCATGTGTTTACAAACACATTAAGGATGGAAAGGTGGTTTTTCTACTACTCTATGTAGATGACATTCTGTTAATTGGCAATGACATTGGGGCATTGTCATCGGTCAAATTATGGTTGACCAAGCAGTTTGACATGAAGGACTTGAGTGAGGCTAATTTTGTTCTCGGTATCTAGATCTTTTGGGATAGGAAGAACAAAATGATTAGCTTTGTCGCAAGCTGGCTACATAGATAAAATTCTCAAGAGGGTGCAATGTAGGATTCCAAGAAAGGTGGGCAACCATCTAGGTCTGGAATTACTCTTTCTAAGAAAGACTCTCCAAAGTCTGAGGAAGAAAGAGAATAGATGAAGAAGGTGCCTTATGCTTTGACAGTGGGTAGTCTCATGTATGCCATGCTTTGCACATGACTGGATATTTGTTATGCGGTCAGGATTGTAAGTCGATTTTAGGTGGATCTGGGACCGAACCACTGGGTTGCGGTTAAGCATATTTTCAAGTACCTAATAAGGACTTAAAGGTGTATGCTTATGTATTCAGGTGAGGACTTGACTCCTCTAGGATATACTAACTCGGATTTCCAATCCTGTTTGGATTCGAGGAGATCGACTTCTGGGTTTGTGTTTACTCTAGGCGGCAGTGCCATCAATTGGAGAAGTGTGAAGCAAGATTGCACTTCAGATTCAAAGATAGAGGCCGAGTATGTGGCAGCTAGTGATGCTTCGAAAGAAGTAGTGTGGCTCTGCAAGTTCCTTGGGGATCTTGAGGTAGTTCCTAGTATGTATAAGGCAGTATCACAATACTGTGATAACAGTGTGGCGGCAGCTAATGCTAAGGAACCAAGATTTCACAAAAAGAGTAAGCATATTGATCGAAAATATCATGTGATAAAGGACTTCATCAAGGGCGGGCATGTCACAATGTGCAAAATCATGTCAGAGGACAATTTAGCTGATCCATTCATGAAGACACTTACTGAGAGAGTCTTTGAGAGGCATTTGGAAGCTATAGGGATACAAAATTTGTCATATTTTCTCGCTTAGTACAAGTGGGAGATTGTTAGACATGTATGCCCTAAGGAGTAAAAATATAATTGTTTTTGGAGGCATTTTTATCAATAAAGAATTCATTTATTATTTATATATACCAAATCTTGTCCTCTTTACGTTCATATTTGTTGAATGTATGTTAAGCAAACAATTATCTGAGATTATCATTCTAAACCTTTAAGAATTGGGCATATGATAGACAGATTATGCGGAAGACAAGATTCTTAAGGTGACGGTCTAAATCATAAAGATCCACAATCGAAGGAATAAAGTTGGGTACTTTATTCATGTAAAGATTGTTATGTTGTCTATATCCCTACTGAGAGATGGTTTGTCTTGATCATCGAAGGTGGGCTTCGTGAATAGAAACATTGAGACATTGTCATAGGTGACAATGTGTTGGATCAGGACATAAAGTGAATAGATTTGGATTAATAATTCTATCTCAGCAAATCGATTCACTTTAGACAATCATTTGTATTCTATCTTAATCCTGAGATGAATAGTGGGCCCGTTGTCTTAACTTATGTCTTTTGATGTACCAAAGGGTGACACCTACATTTTAATAGTGGTATGCATGCCGGTACGATGGAGGCATGACTCTTGATAGCGTAGACCTATTATTCATAGATATGGAATCTATAGCTCCTCTTTAGGAGTAGTGATATCCTCTTATATGCATTATCCTGTAATTGAAAAACAGGAGCGCTCAACCATTTGGATACATAGGTGTAACCAAATGATATACCGTCTTTAGATGGTAAGTTTTTCGATGGTGAGATAATGGAACATAAGATAAAAATAATCAAGAAGGTAAGAAAATACTTGTCCTTAAGCCGATTATAGATAATTCTATGGGGATACGATACATTATGATATGTCATGGAGACTTAGCTATATGGGCTTCGCAATTCTATAGAGTTCAAGAGTGCAGCTCCAAGCTTTTAGTGGAGTAGCGTTGGAGTTGATAATTATGAAATGTAAATCTGGGATATTGGGTTTCATAATTATCGGTAGCTTAAACTATAGGTCCATTTGGTCCCCTTTGCTAGCTCACAAAATCCTATAGCGATATGGCATGCTTTTTCAATAATTGGTGACTTATTTTAGATTTATTAGAATTGGTTGAAATTTGGAAGAATCAAATAATTCAGGTCTGTTTATCGGTTGAATTAATTTTGTCAATAATTAATTTTGTGACAAAATTAATTGAAGATAAAGTTGTTGAATTATTAGGATCGGATAATTTTTGTCTGTTTATCAGTTAATCTAGTTTTCGATAAATTAAATCAAGATAAACTTCTAGAATTATTAGGAATCTATTTATTTTTCTAGAGATTATCTAGATAAAGTTGTTTTAATTGGATAACTTCTCTATTGGTTATCTGAATTAAAACTGAAGTTTTATCCTATAGAATCTCGGATGAAAAATAAAAGATTCACTGAGATTTTTTTTGGCAGTTCTTCAAGTTCGGCCTGCTGATGGACAAGTTCGGCCTATCGGTTAGGCAGATCGGCCTGCCTATGTGTGAAGTAAAAAATCACACGTTTTTACACAGATTTCATCCGATATTGATACGAATTTGATTCTGATTCAAATTTTTATGATCTTATCTGATAAGGACTGACCCTAGACCCAACCTCTATAAATAGGGATTGAGTCTCATAAGTTATTTAGATCAATTAAGAGATTAAGAGTGATACTCTGCTGGTAAGAATATGAAACTTCCTGAGAGCTTTTGTTCACAAATCATGAACACTAGCTATGGGTTCTCTCAATTGCTTGGAAGGAGAGTCACCTTAAGAAAGAGCTGTACGTGTGAGCCCACACTTACTCCGATCGTGGACAGAGAATAGCAAAGAAGACCAGTTGGTTGAGGCTCTTCTGGAACGTTACTTCTCTACTAGATTTTAGGAGCTTTTCGGTGAATACAAGGTTAGTAAGATCTAGTTAATTTATACATATAGCATGTCAAACTTGTGTTTTAGAAAATACTCTGATATAAAAAATTTTTAAAATTCTACTGCGTACTATTTTTCCAACAGCATTATAGGAATTTCCAAAATAGATATTGAGGAACAGTTCTCGAGGAAAACCAATTGAGAAAATATAAATTGTAATTCTTTATTTTTTTGGCACAACATAAATGTGAATGTGAGCAAAAATAGTTTTGCTGACACATAAATCATAACTTCTACCTAGGAATACTATGTATCTAGACATTGAATGATAACTTCTTTCTGTCAAACCATTATTTTTAATGCAATTAGTAAATTACTTGTATCCTTATAAGTTCTTAGATCATTTGTTTTACAAATGTTGGCAACTGAGTTACTCGCTAGATATAATTGGAATGATAATGTCGTCGTTGGGGAGTGAAAGCATTTATTATTGGTTGAATAAATATAGGTTTAGATTTTGCTTAGATATTTAATCTTAAGAATTATCTCTTTTTTATCGCATTTTATCCTATTGGGCAACTACAAAGATATGCAAACAATTATGAGACGTGAAATCTTTATCTTTTTAAAGAAGATAGATCATATATCCTTTCTTGTTTATAGCCTTATAACTAAAATTTTATAATGGATTGGCAGTTTTGACAAGGAAAAGGACTCCAAGCGCTCAAAAATTATAGAAATCTACTTTTTGCTTGGTAGTGTACATCTTGTTGTTTATTGAACCATACAGAATAAGTGTGACACCCAAGTATTTTTGGCATATTATATATGCAATAATTAAGAATTATGATAAATAAATTATGTACAAATTTTGTGAGCTAAATTTTATGCTTGAAAATTTGTTAAGAGTCTCAAAAGCATAATGAGTGTTATGAGCATTATTGATTAAATCCGGTTTTTATGATAAATTCCATAAAAAAGAAAACAAGATTTTTAAGCTTAGAAATCATACTATAGCCTTACATAAAGAAGGAATGATAAGAAATATAACCTAGAAAGCTTGTTTGTTGTAAAATGTGTTACAATAAATTTTGAAACGAGAATGCTATATAAGAAAAATATTGCATAGAAATATAAAAATTATACAATATAGAAGTTAAACAGTGTAGAATTATGCTCTAAGAGGAAAATATAGTATACAACTTATACTGATCAAGTTAAGCAGTGCAAAAATTATACTGCATAAAATTATGTAGTATGAAAATTGGATTGTGTAAAGTTAAGCAGTATAAGAACTATACTGTTTGGAGGATATGTATAAGTATGGAAGGTTGTAGGACCTCATAAACGTATAGAAAAGAATATTAGCAGTATGAGAAATATACTGACAATAAAGGAAAAACACTGTTAGCATAAATTTGTACTATATAGAAAAGGAATGTGGGGCCCACTTGATGAAACCCAAAGGGTGAAAAAAATTCCACATCTCACCCATAAGAGAACCAATTGTGGCATATGGTGGGGCAAGTTTTCTAAATTGCAAATTAGTCCCTAAACTAAGCTATGTTACAACTAAGAACCTATGTGCATGAAGTCTATCAAAGTGCCACCTAAATAGTGGGAAATTGGCCACATTTGCCCTTGTGATGGATCTCTTTTTGGCCCCAATTTAGGAGTGAATTTTTATTCCATTTTAGTTCTTGTGAGGTCTCATCACATGTCTAAGAGAAAAAGTTCTTTTGTCTCCATCATTTTTCAATGCAAAGCTTGAAAAATATGCCCATTTTCTCTCTACGCTAAACTGCTTCCCATATTCTTACTTACTCTCAATATGTTTCAAGAAAGCAACCTCCAATTAGGTTTAGAATCAAGTTCATATGTTGGTGCTCCTGATTAGCCAGTTTTGGAGGTAAAATTCCAAACTTTTTCTTATAGATTTTAGTGATTTTCTTGAAATTATGGATAGGTTTTGATGGGGGTCTTTCTATGTTTTACGTCAAGAAGGAATATCAAGGTTTAAGCTTCACAAAGGAGGATCAAAATCTTGAAGAAATCCTTGGTAAATTCTAAACACTAATCTTGAAAGTTTGGTTTTTCATGTATGGTTTGTAAACTTTATGGACTCTTGCATGTAAGAAAAACATTATGCTATGTTTTATTTATGGGTAATAAGGACGATGGATAGCAAAAACTTGAATTTAAAGTTAGAAAGACAAAGTGACAAATTTTGTCTTAAATACTAAGTTTAAGCAAAGCAAGTGTTTGCTAAAATGATTTCGACTCATCGCATACAAAGAAAATGATATAAAATGTTTAGTTTTAGATGTTATGTTGAGGATAATTAGATTAAAGGATTGAAAATAAAGGTTTTAAGTACAAATGAAAAAGTTTGTTAAACTTTGTTAAAAATACAAGGTTTAACTAGTTTTTAAAGAATTGAATCTTTGAGGCACTTAGGGGCTGAATTGTTTTTTTAATTCAACATGTAATTCGTTAGAAATGTCAAGATGGATAACTTTTGTGAAGAAATTTGGCTTGAATTTCGATCGGAGTGAGCTAAGAAATGTTGATTTTAGGTCTGCCTTTCCCAAAACACCATTAAGATGAATGATTTTATAAGAGTTAAAACACAAAAGTTGTAGATCTCATTGTAAGTGTTAAAAATTACAAACAACTTGTGAAAATTTTGTATCGATTTCAACTTATGAGTTTTACGAGATTTTAAGCACAAAATTTTATAAAAGGATAATGTTATGAAATGATTTGGTTTAGGCCAAGGAGTGTTATAAAGTTTTAATCCTTACAAAAAAATGAATGTTTTAGCATAAGATGGTTAATTTTGATCCTGGGGCAAAAATGTCAAAATCTTTGTGTTTCAGGCTAAAATTACAAAACTATATGAATTGGAATTTTCACTATGAAATGTTGGTTTTCTTCACTGTTATGGGCAATGAGTAACCACAAATTTTAGGTTTGGAAGGAATTAATGTTTTTATCAAGTAAAGAATGATAAAAAATGTTAAGGGTGTAATTGCCAAGATGTTCATATTACGAGTCAAAACTATAAAGTTTTGATAAAAATAGATTTTTATGAAAAGGAAACCGATGTGCTATTGTTCATAATGTTACAAGTAACAAAGAAATGAAATGGTTTAAAAAGGGTTCCCAAAGTTTTCTAAGACCTATCGAGGGCAAAAGGGTCTTACATATGTAAAACGGCCAAAGTAGACCCTAAAACAATGATTTAGAAATACACCCCTTAGTGAAAATTTTTTCTTAATACATATGTAATGGGATAATAAAGCTAAACAAGAAGTTTAGTAAAGTTACTAGGTTTACAAAAAAAAACTTGTAAGGATAAAATCGTCATTTTTGAATAAAACTGCTAAAATGAATCCCAAGTCCTTTAAATTAGTGAAATGCCCTTAGATGGAATGTTTCATAATATTCAAAGTAATGAAACTATAAAGTAAGGCGAGAAATTTAACTAAGTAATGTTCAAGTTAAGTAAAGGAAAGGTAAACCAATAGAAACAGAGTTAAGTATAAGGAATGAAGGTTAACGTTTAAGTTATGCTATTGATTAAGTAGGTCAGTAATAAGTTAGCTAATAGTTAGGTATCATTTAAACAGGACGCAAATCCTATTAATAGAAAGGAAAGGATAAAGTGGAACATTAAAGCATTTTCTAGGTAAGTTTCAAACCTCACCTACAGCGTGAAGAAAATGATTTTTAATGCTTTGAATATGTTAAACGTATTTTTGCATTTGTTATGCATGATGATTTAAAGTTCAAATCATGATTTGCCTTATGATTGTAATTGTTGTAATTAACGATTCAAACATTAAGTTATGTCATACATATTGTTATATTAAAGATAAGTAAGTGTCATACTAGGATCTTTGATATGAAGTTTACATGCTAGGTTAAAGTTATGACCTTGTTGTTCGATGGCCTTAAGTCTTCCATAAGGGAAGCATTACGCTCTCATAAATAATGATGTTGGTACGAACACTAAATTTGCAAGATAAAGAACGATAGGAATGATGATAAAAAGTTTAAGTAAGTTATGAATGGCCATAAAAATGGATGCTCATAAATGTGCATATATAGAATCATGCATTTTTTTTATTGCATTCTTTTCCATGAAATGTTTATGAGATATGTTTATAAAAAACATTTTGAGAAATGTTTTACAAGAAATGTTCATGAAAAACATTTTATGAAAAGTGTTCACAAGAAAAGGTTTATGAAGAAGATTTAATGAGAAAAGTTTAAGAGCAATGTTTTATGATAAAAGCTTTTAATATTTTGTGAGATTAAGTTTGAATTTATTGAGCAAAAGCTCATTGCAAGTTCCTTCTTGCCATAGGTATTCCTACAAGGGACCAGTGAAATTGGTTAAAGTGCTTAGTGTTGTAGCAACAGATGCAAAGATTGAGTATGGATACCACTACGATAGTTTTCTACTGTTTAAAGAAAAAGTTATATGATGCTTCTAAAAAGAGGTTTAAAAAGTTTTACAAAAGTAAATGTTTTCCTAATAAGTTTTAAGAAATGTTTTAAATGATTTTGAAGTCAAGTATTGAGCCATGTCTTGGTTTCTATTGCAATGAAAGTCACAACAGTTTCAAGAAAGTTTTAAGAAAAGAAAAAAAATTTACCTAGTATTTTACTTACTAGTAAGTAAGATTAAAGTTTAAGAAATGATGTTTAAGTAAGCTAAGTAATGGCTTGAAAAGGTGGATCATTACAGTAAGATATGTCAATATGAGAAATCAGCTCACTCACATGAACGATCACCTTTGGCAATTAATGATGAAAGATGAGACATATTGAGCTTATGGTGCTAGAGCAACAAGCTGAGCCACATTTATAAAATATATCATTAGAAATTGTCACGGCCCGGAGTACGAGAGGTGACGTGGTAGATTAACAAAGTTAATTAAATAAGGATTTAGTTAAAAATTAGGTTTTAGAATTAATTTATAAATAAAAATGTGATAATTTTAAAATCGTTTATTTAAAGTTAACAGTTATAATATTTGAACAATGAGAACAACAAAAAAAACAATAACGAAACAATAAAAACAATAAAAATATAGGATGAGGTGAGAATGGGTCCTACTGGCCCACATCTTGTGCACACACATAGTATTGACAATATTACGATACAACCACAGTCCAGAATAAAAGAAAAAGTTAAGATCTTACATGCCTTGAATTTTTGTAATACAACCTACCCAAATCTTCTACTAATCGCAAGTCCGGTCAGTAGACTCTTCTCCGATCCTAAGCTGATATCCACCTAGGGGTAAGATTTTAAAACAAATAAAACGTGAGCGAAAGGCTCAGTAAGACTATAATTTTGAAAATATTTAACTTTAAAAGAAACTTCATAAATCAAATAAATACATAGGAAAGGACCAGAACAAACAAATAAACAGATGAAAATTTAATAAAAGCTTTCCTAACCAAAATAAATTAAATAGGTCGACCAGAAAGAATACCATCTTCTTTTCCTGGGCAAACCATATGTAAATCACCACCGTAGTGGCCCAGTTGGGTTTTGGGACCTGCCCCTAAGGTCACGCACTGCATGACCCGATCTCTGATATGGCGTCATGCCCCAAAAAAAAATATATATATGTATATATCTTTTCGTGATTATTAAAATCTCTTTTTACCGAATACAATCATTTACATTCATTATGAGGTTTATTATAAAAATCACCTCAAGTCTACCATTTATGAAATTAGTAAATAAATATCTTTTTTCAAGCAATCATTGAAAACATTTTTGTTAAAAATCTCTTTGAGGTCAAAACATTTAAATCTAGCTACCAAAGAAGGGGTAAAAGTCCTACCTCAATACTCATGTCAGTGTCCCACACCGTAATCCCAGTCCGCTATACGTTAGCTCCGTAAATCCATGCATAACCTTAAATACAAACTAGGTATATTGGTTTCTAACCTGAGACATCCTAGGTTATTAAATCATCTCATGGTGTCCTAGTGTGCCATTTAGGTTTATAAAATCATTTTATAAAGTGAAATTTCAATCAGGGTTCAAAACGATAAAAACGGGTGAAAAATCACAAAATTTCATCATGCCGGTCGACCTGCCGGTTGCCCTAGTTTGGCCGGCTGAACTATGTAGTTGACCTGCCAGATGTCCAACTCCAGTCGGCCGAACTTTTCTAGGTTTGGCCTGCCGGTCGGATGAATCCAGCCTGTCGAACATATGAATCTGGCTTGCCGAACACGAAATTCGCTTGCCGATCTACAAAAATTCTTGAATTTTCCAAGCACAGGTCTCAGCTTCCCCGAGCCCAAATCTTCAATTGCAATCTGTTTTCTCAATTCTCAGGCATGGGTAATAATCATAAACAATAGAAAAACATAATAGATTACTTTTTAATGCATTAAAATAAGTTTTAAACAAGATTTTTGGAAAAATCTGAAAATGAGAAAAATTTGAGAAAAAATAAAAAATCTTGATTCAAATCCTTTTTTGATGAAACAAAGTTTATATTCTAGCTAATCTAAGTTCATCTAACTTAGATTCAAGTTTTTCTAAGCTTAGAAAAGCTTAGATTTCAAAATGCAAGAAAAATTAAAAAATTGAAAAAGTTTAGAAAATTTGAAACTAACCTCGAATCAAAGCTTTAAATCGAGTTTTTGATCATCCAATCAGGTTCCTGAACTTCCAATCTACTAACCCGAGGCTTGAGATCGAATTTTGTTTCAAAAATTTAGAGAGATAATGAGAGAGAAAGAGAGAAACCATGAGGGAGAGTGAGAGATAGACACGGGCAAAAGAGAGAGAGGAGAGAGAAAAATGAGAGAGAGAGAGAGGTGAGACATAAATAGAGAGAAATAAAAAGCAATTTAAAATCAATACCACGTCCCGCACGTGATATTTTCTAAAGTGGGACGTGTTGGTCATTTGACAAATTGTCTTGTTTCAAAAAATAATAATTAAAAATAATTAAGAGTAATGAAAAAATATTTAAAATAATCAAAAAAACATAAATTTAAAAATTTCACAAAGTGATCAAATTAAGCTTAAAATATTCATTATGGCACACTAATTCACCATTTAACACATTAATAACATCTAATTAAATTTCAAGATGTTACAGAAATAGCCAATATGAGTTTGTTATAAAGATTGCTATATATATATATATATATGTGTGTGTGTGTGTGTGTTAGTTAAGAACTTACTGTCAATAAATGGCCTATAGTATAGCCGAATGCAAAGCCATAATATGACACTGAGTAGCGAACACAAAGATGATTCGAATTAGGCATCTAGAGGTGATTGGACTAAGTTCCCTACTATATTTTTTGAGATGAGACATACACTCGTTGGAAGGAGAACTCCACTGTAGCATATATTCATACTACATGTGCTTTGCGACTAATGTAAGGAAGTGAAAGAATAAATCCTTGCTACTTCATTCTGTGAATCCTTACAAATCATTATATCTTTTGTTTGATCTACACATTATTGCACTTTATGTGACTTTTGACTGTATTTTGAGGTAGAGATGTGATCATGTATGCTATTGTAGCACATTTCCTATGGACTTTTTTACTTCATTTTAAATGGATAACATTGAGAAAGAAATTATATTAAATTTAAGTGATATGAGGGTGAAGAAAGACTATTTGGTAACATGCTTTATTACAGCAAGTTATGTTGCATTACTAGGATAGCAGTTTAATTATAAACATAGCTTGATGCACTCAATACTAGGAAAAAAATTAAGTAGCAGTTGGGATTCATATTTTTGGCTCAAAGACAATTATTATGGAAGAAAAAAATTGTATTAGCAGTTTTTAATTAATTAAACAACAACTTTATGTTTACTCAGTTTTTTTTTTATAATAATTTGATAAAAGAAATTCAAATTTCATTTTGGCTTAGTTCTTGGTTCAAATTAAGTTAGTTTCCTTTTGTTTTTAATTTTCAAAATTATTTATTTTTTTAATTTTATCGGTAGTTTCTTGTATCTATTTGGCAAAATTTAGCATATAATTACGCTAGTCTTATCTCATATAAAAAGGTGCAATTTTTATAAATGATATTTTGAGTATTTACTCTCTCTCTCTCTTTCTAATTTTCCATATTCTTTAGGAATCAAATATCATGAATTTTGATGCCAATTTCTAGTAATCTGTGTGAATCAATGGATATTGAAGCAATATTCTTAGAAGTCTATGTGAATCAATAGGCCTATTAATCTATCAATTGTATAATATTTTCATTCTTTTTTATTTTAAAAATGTTTCTATTACATTGGTTGCGCTTCTACTAGATCATAGATCACTCAACGGAATTAGAGGCTTGTAAACAGATGTGACCAAATGAGTCAGGGGCAGAGACACCAAGGGATATTTTATACTAATTTGATTGAGATTTAGTATAGTGCTCTTAAACTTTGCCCTTAGATGTGGCTCGATAGTTGCATTGGAGATTTACCCAATGTGGATGGAATAATGAGTAGGATAATTAGAGAGATGAATACTTTGAGCCTACTTTGTGTGAGTGGTGTTGGACCTTTATTAAAATGGATTACTCACAGTTGGCCCTACTCATGTAGTTTTGATTATTTAATTTGAGTGGGTCAAATTAAATTCAAAAGGAGGAATTAATAGTTACCAAGTATTCCTAATTAAATGGAATATCCTCAAAATATGGGATTCTGATAACTAATAGAACTCCTTTATAAAGGACAAATATAACATCAGCTTTAATAGACACCTCACAAAACTCTCGCTCTTTCTCTTTCCATCTTATTCATGTTCTCTATAAGGGTTCTTGGGCATGGAAAATTGTGGTTGTTCTAGCTATACATTCCGAGCATGAAGATCGTCATTTGAGATACCATGAGATTGCTCCATTGATCATAGACCAGGTTTGTTCATGGATTCAATAATCACATCGGTATTGTATGTTTCTAAAAATTCTCTATGCTTAACTCACTACTACAAGCTGGGAATTCCATGACAGTTTAAAACCATCGTGGAAAAATTTCAAGACCATCAAAAAACTGTCGTGAAAACTTTAGTTGTGGTACAAAAATCAAGTTTTTACGATGGTTTTTTTACCGTCGTAGAACCTCAAAATAGGCACAAATTTGGGGGGTGTGGGAGGAGCTCTTTCACAATAACTTTTTGAAAAACTGTCATGAAAGATTTGAGTTTCCAAGATGATTTTCTTAAAAATTGTCGTAGAAACTTCACATTCCATGATGGTTTTTTAGAAAACCATCATGGAATTATGGTCTCAGTACATCACTTCCACAACAGTTTTTTGCTAAAACCGTCATGAAAAATTAGTATTGCATAAAAAAATTGCCAAAATTTTTTATTTCCCATAGGATGACCAATCCCGTGTTATCCATTACAACAAGGCCTTGATTACATATAAAATTGATGTATATTAAAATTACAACGTATTCATAAGATTATTTACATTTAAGCTATTTTTCACAATCGTTTATGTCCTATCTCTATCTAAAAATGACATACCTATTTACAAATTGTACCCACTCTAATCTAACTTCATTTATATCTGTATGTATATAAAATTCTTTTTTTCCTAGGGCTTGTATACCACTATTAATTCTATCTCGCATGAAACATAGAATAAAAAAACCACATTCTACGTTTCCTCATTGTCTTGGACACTTACGTTTGGAATATAGCATTTTGTTTAGTCGAAATGTAACACCGCTTCCCGCTTGAAGCTTCTAATTGTTAAACGCCCTAACAATGTCTCATGATGAAATGAATTAATTGACAATAAAATTATGTAAAACTCAAAACCATTAATTTTATAAGAGAGCATTAATACTTACAATCTCGTGACTGATACGAAATCATCACATGGTCGGTGTCCAAGGGGATCAAACCAATATATTTGGTCCTCCCATGGTGAAATAAGTGCCAACATCCAACGTTCTCCAACATTGTATGGCATAAAGAATAATTTCCCCCTTGATGCTTGAGCTAATAGGTGGAGGAGTGATATGGCACACTCTCTACAATCACTCTGTAGGTCTCTTATAGCACTTGAAACAATCGCCAAAAATATGAAGCCAAAATTGTGCACCTTGCCTTGAAGTTCACAATATTCTGCTAAAAAACTACAATAAAAAACAACATAGTCAATTATTTGAAAGCACCTTAATTACAACTCTACCTATATTTTTAAAATTACGAATGAAGGATAGAGTTATTACCTGAGGTATACCATGATACAATTCACCCCAATTTGATCAAAGTTGATGAAGTAGTAAATATGTTCATACCCCATATAGATAGACAATTCATTGCCAGTGACATTTACGGGTATCCGGCATTGAATCATCAACCCATCATGCATGAAAGAATGTGCATATGAAACCAACTACATAAATTATGGAGGTACTAAAGAGATGTTAAATGCAGGTAATGGCTCATTTGCAACGGATTGTTCTTGTTCTACCTTAGGTTGTGATTGTCAGGCTTTTGTAGAGCTTTTATTTTTTTTAGCATTTCTTTCCCTCTAGATCTTATGGAACGTGGCTAGGTGCTTGACTCATCTTCATCATTGCAACAACTTCAATTTATCTCTTTAGCCATGCCACAAAGTTTCCAGCAGCTTCACCCATAATGCTGCTTCAAATGTCAGAACAGGCAATTTAGTTGTTCTAACTTTGATGATAGTGATGCTAACGTGCACGTTTTCTTCCTCTAATGGTCTTCCATGGACTATATCAGTTGGAAAACTCTTCATCTATGCCTTCTCATACACAACAAGTGCACACCCACCATCCATCGACCTAGCACGTCCATAGGAAATGAGCTTGGTCATAAGACCTCGTAGTTTTGCAATTTTCATCTACATATTTGACATTTAGGAATTTATATTTTAACCTAGTTAGAGGTCAAAGTATTGCGACTACTTCACATACTTTGATTGACCACAAACACAGCCTGAATGTTCTAGTTTCCCTAGTGCCCTCATTAAAATGTCATTTGCCGATGGTTGAAAAGTCTCTTGACTTTGTTGCATCGTGTACTCATCTTTTTATATAACAACAAAACCATGTTATTCTTAATATCCTTCAACAGGTCTTAAATTACAAATTAATAGTTTAAGTTCAATAAACTTATAATCAAGTTCCCAATTTTTTTATACTCTTGGATTTTTAAACTGTCCATCGGGACCGATGATTGCTTGCCCATCTCAACTAACTGTATTACACTATGTTAGTAACATATTAATGATAGAACAATTTATATATGTAATACGAGTAAGATATTGACGTACCAATGATTGCTCAAACTCTCTATATCCAACTTAGCCAACCATAAAGCAATATTCATTTACCGCTCTTATTTTTCTTGTGTTTGATGATAGTAGTTGGAATTCAACCAAACGCCGATACCTCACAAAGCTTCCCAATCGTCATCGTACATGGAGGGGTAGCAGTGAACTACCGTAGGAGGCTGCTTGTGTACATTTTCATCCTCCTCTAGAATGAAAAGGTATGGCTGTACGAAGCTAACATAGAGGTCGAATCTAAACCCCTTTGCTAATATTTCACAAACCTTCAAAGCCTTTTTCCTATACCAATCCTCGACTGTAAAAGCTTTGTAAATCTCTCTCTAAATCACACCTTTTACTTGTTCCAAATCCTTAGACCTCCAATCTTTGATAGGAATGTGTTCTCGACCAAGGAATCCAATCCAAATACTTAATTCATGGCCAGGTACGCCTTTCAGTTGGCCTTTTGAATCAAATGTGACTTCTATTCTTACACTTTTCTTCTTCATCCGATAAACTTTTTTTATCAAAGTAGCTCTATGCTCAAAAGTTACTTTGGGATTGAATTCGGTACGCCTTCATGGCTTACTACCTTATTTTCCCTTTTATTTTGAGAGGAAGATAGAGTGCACTCTTCATACTCCTCCTCATAATGGTCACTATTGATCTCTCAAGACATTTTACTTATTCAAAGTAAGCAAAAACTAACACATAGATGCTAATATTAAATTATGATTTTATTCAAAAAAGCATAAACAAATAATCAATTATAATCAATAATAATCCATACTTTTATTCTAATTAACAACATAAATTTAAAAATAAAAAAGAAACCAATTCATATATTAAAACATAAAATCACATATTACAAATTCACATATTATAAACTCACATATTAAAACAAAAACATATTATAAATTCATATATTAAAACATCAATTTACATATTATCAATTCACATATTATAAATTCACATATTAAAACATAAACATATTATAAATTCACATATTAAAACATCAATTCATATAATATAATTGTTGGACATTTATGCCATAAGGAGTAAAAATGTAATATGTTTTTTGAGACATTTTTATTAATAAAGAATTTATTTATTATTTATATGCCAAATCTTGTCCTCTTTATGTTCATATTTGTTGAATATATGTTAAGCAAACAAATGCCTGAGACATTGGTCTAAACCTTTAAAAATTGGCAATATCATGGACAAATTATGTAGAAGACACGATTCTTAAGGTGATGGTCTAAATTATAAGATTTGCAATCAAGGGAATAAAGTTAGGTGCTTTACTCATGCAAAGATTGTTATGTTGTCTACATCCCTAATGGGAGATGGTTTGTCTTAGCCATCGGAGGTGGACTCCGTGAATAGAAACATTGGCACATTGTCATAGGTGACAATGTGTTGGATCGGGACATAAAGTGAATTGATTTAGAGTAATAATTCTGTATTGGCAAATCGATTCACTTTATACAATCATATCTATTGTATCTTAATCCTAAGATAAATAGTGAGCCTATTGTCCTGACTTGTGTCTTTTGACGAACTAAAGGGTGACATCTACATTTTAATAGTGGTACGTATGCTGGTACATTGGAGGCATAACTTTTGATAGCATAGACCTGTTGTTCATAGATATGGAATCTATAGCTCCTCTTTAGGGGTAGTGATATCCTCTTATATGCGTTATACTGTAATTGAAAAATTAGAACACTCAACCATTTAGATACATAAGTGTAACCGAATGGAATACCATCTTTAGATGGTAAGTTTTTCGATGGTGAGATAATAAAACGTAAGATAAAATAATCGGGAAGGTAAGACAGAACTTGTTCTTAAGTTCATTATGGATAATGCTATAAGAATACGATACATTATGATATGTCATGGAGACTTAGCTACACGAGATAATTATGAAATGTATATCTGGGATATTGGGTTTCATAATTATCAAGAGTTTGAACTATACAGGTCCATTAGTCCCCTTTACTAGCTCATAAAAAATCCTGTAACGATACAACGTGTTTTTCCAATAATTGGTGACTTATGTCATATTATCAGATTGGCTTAAAATTTGATAGAATTAAATAATTATGAAATGTATATCTAGGATGTTAGGTTTCATAATTATCGAGACCTTTTAGTGGAGTAGCGTTAGAGTTGATAATTTTGAAATATATATCTAAAATATTGGGTTTCATAATTATCGAGAGTTTGAACTATACAGGTCCATCAATTCCCCTTTACTAGCTCATAAAAAATCTTATAACAATATGACGGGCTTTTCTAATAATTGGTGACTTATGTCATATTATCAGATTGGCTTAAAATTTGATAGAATTAGAAAATTCATGTCAGTCTATCAGTTCAATTAATTTTGTGAAAATTAATTCAAGATAAACTTGTTAAATTATCAAGATCAGATAATTTATGTTTGCTTATCAATTGGATTAATTTTAAATAAATTAATTCAAGAAAAACTTGTTGAACTATTAGGAATATTTATTTTGCTAGAGATTATCTAGATATGACTGTTTTAATCAGATAACTTATCTATTGGATTATTTGAATTAAAACTAAGGTTCTATCCTAAGATTCTCGAGTGGGAAATAAAGAATCGCATGAATCATTTATTATAAGTTTGATAGGCTGATCTTTAGGTTTGACATGCCAATTAGTAAGTTCGACAGGCTAATCTGGAAGATCGGCCTGTCAACTGAGCGTTAATGAATCACATGTTTCCACATGGATTTTATCATATATTGTTTCTAATTTGATTTTGATTCGAATTTTCAAAGCCTTATCCGATAAGGACTGACTCCTAGGCCCAACCTCTATAAATAGAGGAGTGAGACTCATTGTTGTTCTAATCAATTGAGAAATCTAGAGTGAGACTCTGCTAGTGAGACTCTATAACTCCTCAAAAAGCTATTGTTCATAAATCACGAACTACAGCTTTGGGTTTTTTTCAGTTGGTTTGAAGGAGAGGTGCCTAGCTGAAAAGCTGTACATGTGTGCCCATATACACACCAGTTTTGGATAGAGAATAGCAAAGAAAGCTAGTTGGTTGAGGTCCTTCTAGAATGCACATCTTTTCACAAACCACAGGAGCTTTTCAACATAAACATGGTTAGTAAGATCTAGTTAATTTATGCATATAACGTGTCAAAATTGTGTTTTAAAAAATATTCTGATATAAAAATTTTTAAAATTTTGTTACGTACTATTTTTCTAACAATTGGTATCAAAGCCACGGTTTTTACATAAATTTGTAAGTTTGTGATCATATTATATGTATAGATTATGTAATCTTGATCTCTCCAATGCTTAAATTTAATTTTTTTTTAAAGAGTTGGCACTCTAGGGTTTCTATATATTTTTATGTTATCATGGAATATATGATGAATACTTATTAATTAATTATAGTTGATTAAATTATTATTTAATTATTAATTAATTAATTTATACCGGTTATGATTCCTTAGAGGTTAGAATGTATATCTAGGTTTATCATATAATTAGATGACAGACTATCATCTCATTTTAGAAATTATTATTTAATTTTAAATTTGTCAAAATTTTGTAATTAAATAGTCATTCAGAGAAGACGGATCTAGAAGATGGATGATAGCGTTTCCAAGTATTTCCTGAGTCTCCAATTTTATGTTTTTGAATTGTTAAAAATAGAATTGATAAATTGCATCAAAAACTGCATTTTCTAGAAAATGATGATTTATACTCAGTCAGCATGTCGAATCCTTCAGTTCGGCAGGCCGATGGTTACAGAATCGAGAGACTGGACTCTTAAGTTTGGCAGACCGTTAGTGGGGCAGAAATCTAGTAGCTCTAGTGGTTGGCTGAACTTTTGGGTTTGGCAGGCTACACTGTCATGATCGGTAGGCCCATCTGAAAAGATTGGTAGGCTGATGGATCATGACTGGTAAGCTGATCACACAAATCGACATGCTGGTAGAGAGTTGTAAATTTTTCTAAAAAAGGTACAGTTTTTGATGTAGTTTTGATTTTATTTTTGGGATAATTTTAATAAACATTAAATTTAGATCTGACTAGAAATATGGAGTATTTGATTTATGTAGTATTAAAGACTTGAAGATGGACATTACATGAAAAAGGATACAACTTGAAGATTCAAGAATGAAGAATCAATAATATGTTTTGATTTATATCTTGTAATCTTTATTTTCTATTTGTTCTCTACAGTGGAACCGTAATATTATGGTTATTTATCATTATTTTGCTTGTAGATTTGCATGATTGCTTTGCTTATCTGCATTATAATATGATTTGCCATGTATATTGATAACATGTCATTTAGAATAAGGAGTACCGCTTATTAGAAATTGTTCATGCATATTTATAAAATAAAACCTTGATTTCAAAAGAATGGGTGGGAGAATATTTTTGAAGAGAGGACCTACGACCTCCATCGTTGGTCCATAGGTAGCACATGATGGTTCGGACCCCTAGGAAGGGGTTTCATCATATACCAGGTTAGATCTTTGAAAGGATAAGGTATTTTAGCATGATTTATCATTGCACACCAATAGGTGGTGATTATAAATCATGGATAAAATATTGAAACGATGGTTATACACTCTGTTGATTTTATTATTAACATCCCCTAGGAGCTCTATTAATAAAATTGATGGCCAAAGAAATGAATATTAATATATGCTGGATCATATGGGTCTGGATGGTGTATATTAATCAGGAGAGGATCTGTATTCCTGATTGAATTTGGCAATACTCCCCTAGGAGCTTATTGAATTCGGAGTTGGAATTATCATTGTAAGGTTGTGATATTTTAAAGGTTTTGACACGTAAACACATTTGCATGTTTTACATGATTATGTTATCTTACTAAATTATTATCATATGTTTGCTTATATTTGGTATATGATTCCTTATTATAGTTTAAAAATGCCTAAAAACACTTTATTATCGATACTTGACAAAAACTAATTAACTGGTAAGAACTATAATGATTGGAAATGGAACCTAAACATTGTCCTGTCCTTTGAGAAACTAAAATTTATGCTGACAATACCTTGCCCTCCCTAGCTTGTGAAAGATTCTACCAACGATTAAATCCAAGCATATGATTGCTGTAAAGATGCCAATGATCAGGCCAGCTACCATGTTATGGCCAGCGTAAATAACATGTTGCAGGCTCAACAAGAAGATTATGAGACTACTAGGTAGATCTTGGATAATTTGGAAAACATGTTTGGTGGCCAGGCCTTAACAAATAGTAAAGGGCTCTTTGAAAACTCTTAATCTGTAATCAAAGACCAGGGCATCTGTAAAGGAGCATATGATGTTGGTCATGGGTTACCTTGCTGAGGCACAATCCAATGGAGCCGACATTGATGTTGAAATTCAGATGACTATCGTCTTTAAGACTCTGTCTAAGGAATTCATTTTGTTTAGAGCTAAATTCAATTTGAGCAATAGGCAGGACATGATCTTGATGGGGTTGATGAAATAGTTTTAGGAGTTCGAACTGTTGACCAAGGAGTCTCTAATAGGTGGCAAGGCCAACTTGGCCACTACTTTTGGTTCCAATCCTAACCCTAGGAATGGAAAGAAACAATAGACCAAGAACAGAAAATCTTTTATTCCTATAAATGGCATGAACAAGAAAAAGAAGAAGAAGAACCCGAAGAAGCTTAAGTGCTTCTTCTATGAGAAGGTCGGGCACATTAAGAAGAATTACAAGGTCTTCCTTTCTCGAGAAGGTAGGTATGATCTTTTGTCTTTAGAAACTTGTTTAGTTGAGGAATCCAGTGACATTTGGGTCATAGATTCCAAAGCAGCTAATCATGTTTGTGTTTCTCTATAAGTGTTTAAAGAAACAAAAAGTCTACTACATGAAGACTTCATGCTTTGGATGGACGATGGATCCTTGGTCTTAGCTAAAGCAGTGAGAGAAGTCCATCTGTATTTTGACAATTATAGGAATTTAATTTTGCAAGATTGTTTTTATGTTCCTAAATTTAAGAGGAATTTAATTTCTGTAGTTTATTTATTTAAAGACTCCTATTTGGTTTTTTTTAATAATAAAGTGGTGATTCATAAAAATAAATCTTTTATCTGTTCTAGATGGATGCAAAATAATCTATAATTTATCAAACCTAAGATGGACTTACTGCTTGATGTTGAGGTAAATGATAATAACTTTAAAAGACTTAAAACTTCTCATTATAATAAGACTTATCTTTGGCATTTACGACTTAGTCATATTAACCTGAATATGATTCAAAGGTTGGTAAAAGATGGACCTTTAAGTCACTTAAAGGTGGAATCTATATCACAATGTGAAACTTGTGTGGAGGGTAAAATGACCAAAAGACCATTCAGGTCTAAAGGCAATTGGGTCGAAGGAGTTCTAAAACTTGTGTATAATGATGTTTGCAGACTGATGAACATCCGACACGAGGAGGGTATTAGTACTTTATCACTTTTATTGGTGATTACTCAAGGTATGGGTATGTGTACCTGATGCATCACAAAAGCGAGACTTATGACAAGTTTAGCGAGTTTTGGGCTAAAGTGGAAAAGCAATTGCTAGACCCATAAAGGCCCTTCGATTCGATCAAGGTGGTGAATAGCTTTCTGATGAGTTCTTGGGACACTAATTAGAATGGCTTAGCGGAGAGAAAAAATAGGACTTTATTGGACATGGTCAGGTCTATGATGAGTTATTCATCATTACCTTTATCCTTTTGGGGATATGCACTATAAATCATATATTATCTTTTGGACAATGTGCCTTCAAAATTGGTTCCTAAAACTCCTCATGAGTTGTGGGCGGGCAGAAAGACATCCTTAAACCATATTCATATATAGGGATGTCTAGCTCATGTCCTGTTTAAGGATGCGAATAAGTTGGAAGCACATTCAGAAGTTTGCGTGTTTGCAGGATATCCAAAAGGGACTAAAGCGGGTTATTTTTATAACCCAAAGGAAAATAAACGTGGTTTCAACTAATGCAACTTTCCTTGAGGAGAGTTACATGGATGACTTTACGCCTCGAACCAAAGTGGTGCTTAAGGATTTAAGGAGTGATCCAATCACTCTAGAGGTTCTGGTAGAAACCACTCCAATCGTTGTAGAAAAACCAAATGAACCCAAACAACAACCTAAGGAGCTTCGGCGTATTGGGAGGATCGGACGTCAACCCAAGAGGTATATGTTCAATGGTGAGGACTATTTGGCTGAACCGGATGAACGTGATAGTGATCCTTAAACTTATGCAGAGGATGTTGATTCAAAACTCTAGACAGAGGCCATGAACACAGAGATGAAGTCTATGGAGACTAATCGGGTTTGAGAGCTTATGGATCTTCCCGAAGGGGTAAAACCCATAAGGTGTAAGTGGATCTACAAGAGGAAGAAAGAAGTGGATGGAAAGGTCAAAACCTTTAAGGCTAGACTAGTAGCTACGGGATACATGACAAAGAAAGAAATTGATTATGAGGAAACCTTTTCACTTGTAGCTATGCTTATGTCCATTTAGATTCTCTTGTCCATAGCTACCGTACTCGACTATGAGGTTTGACAGATGGATGTCAAGATAGCCTTTCTAAATAGCTATATTGATGAGTCCATTTATATGGAACAACCAGATGGGTTCCAGGTCAAGGGTCAAGAGGATATGGTTTGTATGCTGCTGAAGTCAATATATAGACTTAACCTGACTTCCCATTCTTAGAACATAAGATTTGATTAAGTGATCAAAACTTATGGGTTAGTACAAAATGTGGACGAACCATGTGTGTACAAACACATTAAGAATGGGGAGTGGTTTTTCTACTACTCTATATAGATGACATTCTGCTAATTGACAATGACATTGGAGCATTATCATAGGTCAAATTGTGGTTGACCAAGCAATTTGGCATAAAGGACTTGGGGGAGGCTAATTTTGTTCTAGATAGCCAGATTTTTCAAGATAGGAAGAACAAAATGATAGCTTTGTCCCAGGCTAGCTACATAGATAAGATTCTTAGGAGGTTTGCAATACAGCATTCCAAAAAAGGTGGGCAACCATCTATGTATGGAATTACTCTTTCTAAGAAAGACTCTTCAAAGTTTGAGGAAGAAAGAGAATACATGAAGAATGTGGCTTATGCTTCGGCAGTGGGTAGTCTCATATATACAATGCTTTACACACGACCGGATATTTGTTATGCAATTCGGATTGTAAGTCGATTTTAGGTGGATCTATGACCAAACCATTGGATTGCGGTAAAGCATATTTTCAAGTACTTGAGAAGGACTCAAGGGTATATTCTTGTGTATTCAGGTGAGGACTTAATTCCTCTAGGATACGCCGATTTAGATTTCCAATCCTATCTAGATTCTAGGAGATCGACTTTAGGTTTTGTGTTTACTTTGGGCAGTGGTGTCATCAGTTGAGAAGTTTGAAGCAAGATTGCACTTTGGATTCAATGATGGAGGCCGAGTATGTGGCAGCTAGTGATGCTTCAAAAGCTACAGTGTGGCTCCGCAAGTTTCTTAGAGATCTTGAGGTAATTCTTGTTATGGATAAGGCGGTTTCACTATACTATGATAATAGTGCGGCGGTAGCTAACGCTAAGGAACCATGATTTCACAAGAAGAGTAAGCATATTGATCAAAAGTATCATGTGATGAAGGACTTCATAGAAGGTGGGCAAGTCGTTGTGTGTAAAATCGCATCAGAGGACAATTTAACTGATCTATTCACAAAGACACTTGCTAGGAGAGTCTTTGAAAGGCATGCAAAAGCTATAGGGATGTGAGATTTGTTATATTTACTCACTTAGTGCAAGTGGGAGATTGTTGGACATGTATGCCCTAAGAAGTAAAAATATAATATGTTTTTGGGGACATTTTTATCAATGAAGAATTTATTTATTATTTATATACCAAATCTTGTCCTTTTTATGTTCACATTTGTTGAATGTATGTTAAGTAAACAAAAGTCTAAGACTGTCGGTCTAAATCGTTAAGAATTGGGCATATGATAGACAGATTATACAAAAGACATGATTCTTAAGATGACGATCTAAATCATAAGATCCACAATCAAGGGAATAAAGTTGGGCGCTTTATTAATGCAAAGATTGCTATGTTGTCTATATCTCTAATGGGAGACGGTTTGTCTTGGCCATCGGAGGTGGACTCCATGAATAGAAATATTGGCACATTGTCATAGGTGACGATGTGTTGGATCTGGACATAAAGTAAATTGATTTTGAGTAATAATTCTATCTTGCCAAATCAATTTACTTTTGATAATCATATGTATTGTATCTTAATCTTGAGATGAATAGTGGGCTCGTTGTCTTGACTTGTGTCTTGACTTGTGTCTTTTGATGTACCAAAGAGTGACATCTGCATTTTAATAGTGGAATGCATGTCAGTACGTCAGAGGCATGACTTTCGATAGCATAGACCTGTTATTCATAGATATGGAATCTATAACTTCTTTTTAGGAGTAGTAATATCTTCTTATATGCATTATCCTATAATTGAAAAACTGGAGCACTCAACCATTTGGATACATAGGTGTAACTGAATGGAATGCCGTCTTTGGATGGTAAGTTTTCTGATGGTGAGATAATGGAACATAAGATAAAAATAATCGGGAAGGTGAAATAGAACTTGTCCTTAAGCCAATTATGGATAATCCTAAGGGGATATGATACATTATGATATGTCATGGAGACTTAGCTATGTGGGCTTCATAATTCTATATAGTTCGAGAGGGCAGGAAGGAAGGGGGTTGGGTGGGGGGTTGGGGCAAAGGGGTGAAGGAAGGAATGGGCATTGGGGTGGGGTCTAAGGGAAGAAGGGGGTGGGCAAGGGGTGGGGGAGAAGGGGCGAGGGAGGGCAAGGGGTGGGGACGAAAAGGCGATGGAAGGAAAGGGCGAGGGGGTGAGGGCAAAGGGAAGGAAGCAACTAGGGCGGCGGAGGGGGAAGGGGAAGAAAGGAAGGGGGAGGGCAGGGGGCAGGGTAGAGAGGCAAGGGAAGGAAGGGAAGGCAGGTCCGAGGGCAGGGGGTGGGTGGTGGGGGTATGGGCTAGGGAAGGAAGGGGCAAGGGTGGCCGTGGGGTGTGGGCAGAGGGGTGGGGGAAGGAAGGGGCAGGGGTGGGGGTAGCAGGTTGGGGTAGAGGAAGGGGGAAGGAAGGGGAGGGGGAAGAGAAATGGTGGGACAGAAAAGGAGGGAGGACTTATCGGTGGGTGGGCGGCAACAAGGAGGACGACAGCAGCAGTTTTTCAAGAAGAGAGAGATTGAGAGAAAGAAAGCTTCCTTTAGGGAGAGAGCGAGAGCTGCGATGAGTTTAAAATGAGAGGGGGCGCATGAGTTTCAAAAATTATAAAGCCCTAGGTCCACATTACATGACAATTTTTCAAGAAACCGTCATGTGAGAAACTGTCGTGTAAGGTTAAGCTTAAACTTATACAACAGTTTTTCATGAAACTATCGTATAAGCTTAAACTTTCACTACGGTTTCTTGAAAAACTATCATAAAAAATGGTTAATTTCACCGCTTAGATAAGTTTTTCTGTTCTGCCTAGGTAGCAAACCCATGTGTTAAGCATACAATGGCCCAGAATGTTTATTGATTCTTGTTTTCATCACAAATATAACTATAAATAGATTTCCTAAAGCAAAAAAAAAAAAAAAGTAAAAAACGAAACAAAGAAATATATTTAAAAAATCATATTATAAATTTGTTTATAGATGCTCATTTTTTTCTCTTTTTTTTCATTGGTTCCTCAATACATATCCATTCCACATCTTCACAAAGCAAGTGTGAAACATCATCGTCAAAAGCATCTATCTCTTCAACCAGTGGCAATCCCTTTATGAATGAAGGGATGTCTGTGCAATCCTCAGCAACTTCTTCACTGTAATAACTACTCTTGGCTTCATCAAGATGACTAGAGACAATTACATGTCTTGGGGACCCATAGCATAAAAAATATGGATTGCTTGTGATGCCATAATGAAGGGATCATTCTTGTATCCCAATCTTCTAAAGTCAACCATCCTGATGCCTTCATTATCAATCTTAACATAGTTATTGCCAACCTACTAGTAGTTAAAAAGTGCCATGCACAATCCCCTATAATCAAGTTTCCTAATATCTTCAATGAAACCAAAGTAGTTCATAGTCCCATATACCAAATTCTTGTCCTTAAGGAGGCAATATACATAGCCTTGGCATGAAAAGTCACACCGCTATTTTGGATAGGATGTTTCTCATCTCTTTCACGAGTGTAGAAAGTATAATCATTTATGGAATATAACGTATACCTTGGGTTTGCCTTTTTTAATTTGTTTGTGTGCACCTTAATGAAAGGCTCCACTTCAGTAGTATTGTGCAAGATATAAAGACAAGCTTGCTCCTATTCCTCTTGATTTACTAAGAAAGGATTGCTAGTAGATAGTTCCCTAGCCTCAATGTTTATAGTCTTTCTATATAACTTTCTACAATACATCCCTCTGGCCTATTTCAATTCTTCACATAGCCCTTGAAAACCTTCATATATCTTTTAAATGGATACATCCATCTCAAATACACTGATCTGTATAACTTAACTTCACGTACTAAGTGCACTGTTAGATGAATCATGATGTCAAAAAATGCAGTTGGAAAATACTTCTCAACAATGCATAAGGTTTGCACCAACTCCGATTACAGTGAATCTAGCATAAGTGGATCAAGTACCTTGAAGCATATTGAATTAAAGAACGAGCATAACTTGGTAATTGCAAATCTCACATCATTTGTTAGAATTGCCCGCAAAGCAAGTGGTAGTAATTGCTGCATCAACACATAACAATCGTGTGTTTTCATGCCAATAAGTTTCAAATCCTTCACCAACACCAACTTTTTAAAGTTTGAACAATAGCCATCTGGCACTTTTAACGAAGCAAGCCATTCACAAAGCTTTGTCTTTTTTGCTCTTGATAACATGTGCTTCATCGTAGGTAAGTAAATGTGGTTCCCTCTTTTCTCAAGAAACAAATTAGGCCTAATCTCTATTTCCATGAGATCCAACCATGCTTTTTCACCATCCTTAGTCTTGCCTGGAATGTTAAGCAATGTGTTGACTATGGATTTACAAATTTTTTTCTCAATATGCATAATGTCCAAGCAATGACAAACAAAAAGTGTCTTCTAGTATGGAAGATCAAAAAAGATTGATCTCTTTTTCCATGGTCCATCAATCGATGGCTCATCCTTACCTCGCTATCTCTTCCCGAATACCACTTTTATATCTTTTATCATTTCAAATATTTGTTCACCCGTCAAAGGATGAGGAGGGTCTCTTTCTTTGCTGTTGCCATCAAAGGCTTTCTTTTGTTTACATTAATGATGATAACTTGGCAGCAATCTTCCAAGACCAAGAAAAACGGTTTTCATACCATTCTTCAACCATTTATGAGACGTTTCTTTCATACAAATAGGACAACCAATAAAACTCTTCACCGAATAACCAAATAAATTGCCATATGCGGGGAAGTCATTAATTGTCCATATCAACATTGCACAAAGTGTGAACGTCTTTTCTCAGTAAATATCTCTAACTTTGACTCCATTTTCCCACAAGTTTTTTAGGTCATTGATAAACGTGCCAAGTATACATCAATGTCATTGCCTGGTTGGGGAGGACCCGAAATCAATAAAAAAACATAAAAACTTCTGCTTCATACACATCTTTGGAGAAAAATTGCAGTTAACAAGTATTATAGGCCAAGTGCTATGCCTACTGCTCATGTTATTATGTGCATTCATTCCATCTGTCGACAAAGTGAAATGTATATTTCTTGGATCTGCACTAAAGTTAGGATGATCAGCTTCAAAAGTCTTACATTGTGGTGAATACTCTAGGTGTCTAAGCATACCATCATCGATCCATTTGTCATGATGCCATATCAAATTCTTGGCATGTTTTGAGTTTTTGATTAAACGCCTCAAACATGGTACCGGTGGAATGTATCATAACACTTTCTTTGGCACTCCATTCTTATCGTCTTTTGGCTCCTTTCTTTTCTTCCACCTTGCTTGTTGACAAACCGAACATTAATTCTCATTCTCATCCTCATACTTATTCTTATAAAGAAAACAATCATTTTCACAAGCATCAATTTTCTCAAACTCCATTACTAAAGTGTTCAAAGTCTTCTTAGCTGCATACATACTAGTTAGTAATTTATTACCCTCTAGTAAAAGCCTTCCTAAAAATTTCAAAAACTTTGTGAAACTAGAATTTGACCACCCAATTGATACTTTCAAATTTCATAATCCAACTAAAGTAGACAATTTGGTGAAATTCATACACCCTTCATATACGGGTGTCCCAATATCATTCATCATTGTCTCAAATAAATCTAGACAATGTAAGAAGTGTTCTTTCAAATCATTGATTATGTCAACCATATTGCTATGGTCATCCATATTATCTTCTACAATAGCTTCATTTTCTTTACTTACTAAAGTTGGATTGAACTTAGACTCTCCATGAAAATGCCACGTTTGATAACTAATTATAATTCCATTTCAAAATAAATGTCCTCTAACAACTGGAATTGGATGCAATCTATGGTTTCCACATTGAACACAAGGACACCGAATTTTTATCACCATTGGCATGAATTTTGGCAAAGTCCAAGAGCTCTTCCACACCATTCACATATTCTCTAGACAATAAAAAATCCAGCATCTATTTTATCCATTTCGTAAGTCCTAAATCAAAATAATAAATAGCAATTAAATTAAAAATAATTTCATAAATTACACATCTCCATCATATTCTAAATATCATAAAACAAAAACATTCACATATCATGAAACAAATTACACATACCCATCATAAAACAAATTAATCATACACATCCACAATACAATAAACATGGATTAAACAACAAAATCAACACCAATTTATCAATTAATAATAAATAGCAATTCAATTAAAAATAATTTCACAAATTACACAAACCTATCATATTCTAATCATAAATAAAAAACATTCACCCATTATAAAACAAATTACACATACCCATCATAAAATAAATTAATCATACCCATCCACAATACAATAAACAAGGATTAAATATCAAAATCAATAATAATTTATCAATTTCTAATAAAAACTTATAATTAGGAAGGAGATTAAGGGGTGTGGAGGCAGAGAGGAACAACAGCAATAGTTTTGGAGGGGTTTATGTTCATATTTGAGATGTTACACCCCCTTATAGATGTCATAGATATCGTTACTTTAATCCTCATTATCATTATTTTAAGATAAACTATTCAAATAATACATAACAAAATAAACATATCCTAGGATCCATGCATACATTTTTTTAAAAAAACTATTGATATATATATTTATATAGTTCATCAATACCAAAATAATGAAACTATAATTTAAATAAAATTTAAACAATCAATTAAATTTGCTTTTCTAGTACGGTGGGCCAAACTTCAGACACCAGCAGGTTGTCTGAGGCTCCTCAAAATTAGAGTTTTAAAATACCTATATCAGTAAGCCGATATAGGGCAATCAGTAAGCCGATATTAACATCAGCAGTCCGACCAATAATGGCTGGTAGACCAATTTACAGTAAAAAACATAAGTCAATTAAAAACAAGTTCTAATCCAACATAGTGCAGAAAATTTAACATACAATAGTAAAAATCATTATTTAAGGAACAAGTCCTTTTCGTGGCATTCTTCCGTATTCCAATCCATCATTCTTAGTACACATGCCTGTCCTTATTCTCCACCTATTCTGTAACTCTTTTACCTTTGTCTACAACATGATATAAAATTAGTAAGCAAAAACTTAGTAAGTACACATTCCCATTTTACAATATAAACATTTCATCAAAACCATCATGTAATATCATTGTAAACATAATCATCATCATCATAGTAGTGCGCTTGGCACAAGTTTATATAGAACATATCTTTCATTAAACATTCATATTAAAACTTCATTCATTTTATCTTTAAGGGCCCAAGTGTTGCACCATTAACATCATCAGAGGCGCGTTGCCATAAGAGGAGAGGGGTAGTTAATCCCAAGCAAAATATGACAAGTCCAACTTTGGACATCATAAACATAAACATTGGGTGTGCAACATTTAATTAAGTGATACATATATATATGTATATACTTTTAAATTTTTGCATATCTCATCATCAAAACATGCATTAAATCTTCTCGAAATATCAAAAGCTCTCACAATAAAATATTATATAAAAGCATCATAGAAATCATCATAAAACATATTCATCAAGACTTTTCATAAACATTATCATGTTGTAGGTGAAAATATACTTACTTGACTTGCTCACTAAACGTTAATTTTAGATGACGTTGTCGTGGTCTCAATGTGCTCACCTTTTAAAGTGTTCATGTCATTCATTCATATACTAAAACGTCCATTATTTTAATGGGTATGATTTTTATAAAATTTAATGAATAAAATGTCACTTTAGAACTTCTTACTAGGTCTCCGTAAGAAACATTCAAAATTTACCTATCACCTACCTCTACCAACCTTATCCCGCTACATTAATGCTCAATTAAGTATCCTCTTTCTCATTGGAGACATAAAATTAATTCACCTCAACTACTTACAGGCATAGAATTAATTCACCTAAACTACCAGGAGATATTGATATATTTCCTCAACCACATTTTTAAAGCTTCCTTTATCTTCTTCCACAACTTGCCCCATTTGCCCCCTCAATTATGTTGGCATTATTTGTGAAAAGTCTCCATGGGAGACATGATAATATCTTCTTTTAATGTTCAATTATTTCTTCCTACAACTTTCCCCATAAACATACAATTATCTCCCGCACCTAAATTATTTTGATGCCTATTTATTCAACCATCACCACTTCCTTCTCTAGTTTCTTATTCTCTCCTTTCTTACTTCAATTTCTAACTAAAGACACAAGGCATAAAGCTCTCTTTATAGCCAAGTAACTATAATTCCCAGCTATGTTTGAAGCCGCTTTGGAGTCAATTCAAGCTTGATTTTTAACCCGAACTTTGGTGTTTTTCAAAGGAGTTTTGAGGTAGGTTTTCTTTAATTCAAACTTGGCTTTAGTATGTATTTTCTCCATATTTGGTGCATGTTTTCCTCATTATTTGCAAGAAAGGCTAGAGATATGGTTTGATGATGATTTTGGTATAAAACTTATAAGAATATATTTATTATGATGCATGCTGCCTATTTTGGAATGGTTTTGGAATTTTGAATAAGAATAATATGCT
>CAMOHE010039220.1:0-14391 GCA_946598075.1 Artocarpus hirsutus
TATTTATATATATCATATACTAGTATTAATTAATAATAATATATTACTTAAATATTGTATATGTAATATATATATTTTATTATTATTGTTAATTTTATTATTATCCTTATTATCATATTATTATTTTAATAATAATATCATTATGCTAAAATATTATATATATATATATATAATATTTTTATAGTAAATAATATATAATATATAGATAGGAATAAGAATATAAATAATAATAAAAATATAATTCTTTATAATATATTATTATTTTATATTAATATTAACATTAAATAATAATATTAAGCTCTAATAATATTATAAATATTTAATAATTTTTATATTATTTTATATTATTTGTTTATCATCATCATTATGAAAAAAAGTTAGATTCTCATGGTTTTTGAGATTCTTAAAAATATGAATATCATATTGTTATGTGAGATTTAGATTACTTTAAAATGGAGTAAAGTGAATTCTATAGGATTAAGTATCCCAAGAATTGAAAAATCATAATTCTTGTATGAAATGTAAAAATCTTACAGATTTTTATTCTCATCCTTAAGATTACCACATACCAAATAACTAGGATTGCTAGTTTTAAAAAAAGCCAATTCAAAGACATGATATCCACGTGGCCTCCCGCGATTGGACCACGCCAGCTTGGGGACCCACTACGTCAGCTTGAGATTAGGCGTGCACCAGTGCTTCCAAAATCCCTACCTCGTGTGTCCGGCGCCTTCGCTTCACAACCCAGCCCACACTTTGGGTTTCCAACACGCCTATGTCAGGCGTGTTGCACACTACTGTTCCATCTCTTTGCGTGCGACAGTTGGCGTCCAAGCTGCCTTTCTCCTCTACCCGAGTTAGTTGTGGGCCGAAATTAGTCTCCCACCAAGAGCTCTTGATTTAATCTGGTATAATAGGTGTATATGAGCTTGTTTTCTCAAACAAATCTAGACCATTTAGTGAAGATCCAACGGTCCTCAGAAAGCTTCTGTATCATAGCGTGCACAAATCATTCTCTCTGCCCGCCATTACATATCAACTTTGAATCAGTCAACTCCATCCAAGATGCATGTTTTGGTCCTTCTTTTCTATGCCCCACATTGGAATATTTGGAGATGTAAAATCATGAACCGGATTAATAATTCTACTTGTTTCTATCTGTTCTCATGAAACGATCATCTCGAGTCCATTCCTTGCAAATAGTAACGACCTCCATTCACCAATAAATACCATGCAATCCTTCACGTAGTCTTTCCAAGCTAGTTTATAAACATGATACTTAAACCTCTAAATTATAGATGATCAAGACGAAAATGGTGAAGCCATATAACATCTTTCTTCAAAGAGCTGTGAAAAGACAAAGACAAATTATTTTTGACTTTCTTCAAATTTGTTTGACCTTTCTCGAAGGAAGAAAAGAAAGTGCAGAGGAAGAAGAAGAAATGTGTTTTGTGTGAATTATTTTTCTTGAATTAATTCAATGTGTACAAATCTTGTTCTTAAATACATTCTCTAATTTGTAACTGACTTAAGATAAGCCCAATATATGAATGCCACATGTCATGATCATTAAACTAATCTAACTACATAATCGACTATAACTGCTTTAGCAACAAATGACAAACTTCAATTGCGATGTCCTTCTTTAACAGCCCCCCTCAAACTCAGGGTTGAATAGTTTTCAACTGTGAGTTTGTTTTTGAGTGTAGGAAATTAAGAGCTAGACACAAACTTAGTTAACACATCTACAATCTGATCTTGTACGGAACATGTTTGACATCTAGCATATTCTGAATGACTTTTTCTTGAACAAAATAAAGATCTAATTCAACATGTTTAGTTCTAGCATATAGAATAGGATTTGCAGCAAGTTGGACTGTGCTTAAATTGTCACACCAAACAATTGGTTTCTTAGTAAATGGTATCTATAATTCTCCAAGTAATGATTGCAGCCAAGTGATTTCTGCCACTACATTAGCAAGACTCTGATATTTGGCTTCTGTTGAAGATCTAGAGATGGTGTGTTGTTTCTTGGAGCGCTAAGACACAATGTTTACGCCAAGGAACAAACAATAACTAGAAGTGGAGAGTCGATCATTAGGTTCTAAAGGCCAATCTGTATCACAAAAGGCTACTAGATTTAGCTGCTTTGATCAATACAAGTGTAGACCAAAATCTAGAGTGCCTTTAAGGTATCTTAGAATCCTTTTGATAGCCTGCCAGTGAGATTCAAGAGGCCGTTGCATGAATTGGCACACTTTGTTTACTGAGTATAATATCTCAGGTCTTGTTATAGTCACATATTGAAGTGCACCAACAACTCTCCTATATAGCTGAGGATTATTCATCTCTGGACTGTCAAAAGCTAAGAGTTTCATATTGGCAGTCATACGAGTACTAGTGGCTTTTGCATTGTCCATCTTGACTTTGTGTAAAAGGTCAGTAATGTACCTCTTTTGGGACAAGTTTATACCACTTGCAGTAGGTTGAACTTGTATACCCAAGAAGTAGTTGATTGTTCCCATGTCCTTTAAAGTAAGCTGCTCATGCAAGTTAGCAATTAGACTTTGGACTTCACTCTCATGGCTTCTTGTAATCAGAATATCATCATCATAGACAAGAATAAATGTGGTATGATAAGCTATGATTCTAAGAAATAATGACTGATCTAACTTTGAGAAATTGAAGCCTAATTGCAGAAGTGCAGTCTTGAGTTTGTCAAACCAAGCTCTTGGTGCTTGTTTTAGACTATACAAGGACTTGTGAAGTTTGCAGACAAAGGAAGGATGTTTAGGATCTTCAAACGTTAAGGTTGAGTCATGTAGACTTCTTCTAAAAGATCTCCATTGAGAAAGGCATTATTTATATCCAACTGCCTAATTAGCTAGCTTTGAGATAGAGCCACTGTTATTACAACTCTTACAGTGGTAGGTTTAACAACAAGAGTAAAAGTCTCATTAAAGTCAAACCCAGCTACGTGATTAAAGCCCTTAAGTACTAAGCGAGCTTTAAATTTGTTGACTATCCCATCAAGATTTTCTTTGACTTTAAAGACCTATTTGTAGCCAATTGGTTTACATCCTGCAGGCAATGGCACTAAAGACCAAGTGTTATTTCTCTGTAGAGCAAGAAACTCATCAGTTATAGCACTCTTCCAGTGTTCCAAGGACAAGGCTTCTTCTACTAAAGAAGGTTCTTTGGTTAAGGTAAAAATCTTAGGCTTAAAAATACCTCGTTTAGCACGTGTCTCCATAGGATGGATATTAGTGCTAGATTTTACTCGTCTCAATGGTTTATCTTGTGCTAGAATGAGGTGATGTGGAGTGAAATAAAGAATTTTCAGTAGAGGCTACACCATTTTGATCAACAGCAGTGTCATAAACTTTATGAGTGTTTGGCAGTGATGGACATTGGGAGGAGATCTGAATAACAGGAATTAAGGGAAGTGGAGAAGTTGTTGTTGTGGAGGGGATAGATAAGAAGATAAAGAAGAGGAAGAAAGTTTTAAAAAAGGAAAGACAGTTTCATCAAAATGGACATCATGACACACAAAGATTCTCCCAGTAGGATCAAGACATTTGAATCCTTTTTGGTATAGACTATAACCAATGAAAGTACATTTTATAGAACGAAAATCCATTTTATGTTTGTTATAGGGGTCAAAGAAAAGGAAAACACTTACAGCCAAACACTTTAAGAGATGAGTAATCTGGTTTAATTGAAAAGAGGGCTTCAAGAGGAGTTTTGAAGTTGATCACAGAGTTAGGAAGTCTGTTGTACAAAAAACTGCAGTTCTGTAAGCCTCATCCCAGTATTTTAGAGGCATTGATGCCTTAGCCAGCAAAGTAAGACTATTCTTAACAATATGTAGATGTTTTCGCTCAGCAACACCATTTTGTTCATGAACAAATGCACAAGAAAGTCTATAGATGATACCATGTGAGTTGAGTAATTGAGTGAAAGCCCTGTATTCTCCTCCCCAATTTGATTGTATAGCTTTAATTTTGGAGTTGAGTTACAGCTCAACTAAAGCTTTAAAGTGCTCAAAGGTTTGGAGAGCATCAAATTTATTTCAGAGTAGGTAGATCCAAGTGAACCTTATAAAGGCATCAATAAAACTGATGTAGTATTGGTATCCACTTGAGGATAAGACAGGACCAGGACCCCAAAGGTTGGTATGAATTAATTCCAAGGGAGCATGGCATGCAGATTGGGAAAGTGAAAAAGGAGATTTATGAATTTGGCCTCGGCAACACACATCACAGAATGTAAAGGCATTTTTATTTATATGAGAGACATTACAATCAAAGAGAACATGCCTTACAATGTGTTCAGAAGGATGTCCAAGTCTATTATGCCATAACTCAAAAGTAGAACAAGGAACATTAGCAGAACTAGGTACCAAAGTATGTACATTGTGTGCAAATGAACTAGTAACAGCAATAGAATTGGGAAAGGCAGTAACTGATCCACTAGGGGAATGTGAAGATTGATGAAGTGATGAAGTGAAAGAGGGAGACTTTATCTGATTGTGATCAAAGACATAAAGTCCGTTCTTAAGTTTGCCCTTTAGTAGCATAGTTTTGGTAGCCTGATCCTTGACAAAACAATGATGAGCATGAAATTCAAAGAAGACATTATTATCACTGGCAAACTTAGAAACACTAAGTAAGTTCTTTGTAATTTTAGGCACATGTAACAGATGTTTTAATGATAGGATTGTTGATCAATATGGGGAAATAAAGTCAATTTGACCAACATGTTTGATAGAAAGTCCCATACCATTACCAACTTGAACTTTTTCTAGACCATAGTAGTCTGTCATGTTAAGCAAATTCTTTTCATCAGATGTCACATAATGAGAAGCTCCTAAATTAGGATACCACGTAGAATCGGCAAAGTATCAACAGGCATTTGGGGTGTGGAGCCCGAGTAGCAAGTTAAATCTGATATCGTAGTTGGAGTAGCAAGCATTGCTTAAGTAGGTGTTTGTGTGGCTTGATTATGACCTGAGAAAGACTATTGATATAAGTGAGATGGCCTTATGAAAGATTGATCAAACCTATAGAAGGAATTAAAGACAACATGCCCTATTCGTCCACAAAGTTGGCACTGTATTTTATTACTATTCCAATGACCATCACTAGAACAACCTCGAGAATGACCTCCATACCTCCCATGTGTTAATTGAGATCCCCTGCCTGAACCACGACCTAGGAAGGGAAAGCCAAAATTTGAACCATGACCAGAATAGCCACGTCTTGAGTTAAAACCAGAAGAAAAGGGCCTAAATTTTGGTCTTGATGTAGGATTAGTTGAAGAGGAAGCAGCTAAATGTACTTAAGCAGAATCAAGATTAGCATGATGTTTGTCAAGACGAGCCTCATGAGCAAGTAATAATAACTCAATTTCTTCAACTAAGAAGTCATCATTTCATGTTTCAATAGAAAGAATAAAGACATCACATTCTGATGAAAGTCCCTCAAAGATTGCATCAATATGTTCTTTCCTAGAAAGCGGATTTCCAACTTGACCTAGTAAGCCCACACAGTGATGAATCCGTAATAGATATTCATTCATAGTCAAAGAATCGCCTTCAATTCAGTCTTATATTGAGTGATTTTAGCACGAACCTAAGATGCAAAATACACATTGAGAGTGTTCCATATTTGTGCAGAGGTTTCACAATCAACGATTCTCGATAGAATAGCTTCTGTCATGGAAGACATCAGCCAGGAAACAAGCAACTGATCTTATTGTTCCTAATCTGCATATGTAGGATTCACCACTCCCATCGCTTCATCTACGGGTTAAAGAAACTTCAATGGAGGCGAACGATCTCCAGAGACAAAATCTAGTAGTTTGTGGCCTTTAATTGTCGAGAGAGCCAGCTTTCTCCACAAAAGAAAATTAGAGTTATCAAGTTGAACCAAGATTGGTTGGCTGAAATGCATGATGTTGAATTTTGAAAAAGAAGATGACGATTCAGCTATGCTGGTTTCAGATCGTTCCAACTCTGATGCCATGTTTGAACTTTCTCAAAGGAAGAAAAGAAAGTGCAGAGGAAGAAGAAGAAATGTGTTTTGTGTGAATTGTTTTTCCTGAATTAATTCAATGTGTACAAATCTTGTTCTTAAATACATTCTCTAATTTGTAACTAACTTAAGATAAGCCCAATATATGAATGCCACATGTCATGATCATTAAACTAATCTAACTAACTAACCGACTATAACTACTTTAGTAACAAATGACAAGCTTCAATGCTGATGTCCTTCTCTAACAAAATTGATTGGTCACTTAACATAGTAAAGTTCGTGTAACACCCACTATTTTCTTTAACTAATGTTGTGTAACGTTTGACTATTTTATGCGTCACATGAATGAAATTATGACTTAGAAGCATATTTTATGTAAAAATTTTAGTGTGAAATCCAAGATTATAAAATTTATTATGAGCAAACGACTTCATTTGCAGTGGATGGACTAAAGAAATTCCAACGACATAAAGTGCCTAATGTATGATTATTATGATTTGTTCATAAATTGTCTGTTTTAGTGATTTATGTAGATTTTATTTGTATGAATGTGATATTTTATTTTTTAGAAAAATCTTAAAATTATTTTTGAATTTTTTTTAGTGGAAGTCGCTCAATATACTTCTTTGTGAAAACTCTTTTTTTTTTGGAATCCCATTTTTCCCCTCTCTAAAGAAAAACATCACGTGGAATATTCTTTGTAGAGTTCATTGAGTAAACACTACTAGAAATTGTTTATCTTTTCTGTTTATTTTTTTAAAAAAGGAATCAATGCTTCCATTGCCGCTATGACTACAATAAAAAACGTTGATTGTATAATCTGTGGAGATTATGACTTGTGGATATTAATATTTTTTTTTTACCATTTCAAATTCATTGCTAAAGTTTTAAGGATAAAATTATTTATTACAACTTGTCCATACTTCCTTACATTACTTCCATTCCACCCTCTCTTGTTTGTTCATGTGGACTCTCTGCTAATGGCAAACATAATAATGAAGCCCCACGAAGCCTTAGTTAGTTTTCTTTACCCCTGCAGCTCTTACACACTTGAAGACAAATTTCATGACTCACATAGACATGCTAGCCTATATTTCATTACCTTCAAACATTGCTCCTATAAGCTCCTCCCAACAAGATATCATTTCATCCCCCATTCCTATGTGTTTCTTTTTTTTTTTTTTTTACTAAGGCTACCTGGAAGATCGTGCTTCTTTTCCATAAAACCTTTAGCACATTAAAATGATAATTTCCTCTCTTTCTTTCATTCATCTTTCCTCACATACTCTTCCTATGCATTTGAGATACAACAATCTCACCACATCACAACCCAAGAGCACACGACCACTCCTTCGGCTATCTTATGCCACTCATCACACATCTATAAATTCTACCCTTAACACTCTCAAACACTTCCTATATAGAGAACAAAGCATTTCTCCAAAATTGGAAGCTAAACAGTTGAGTTACGGTGTGTTTCACCAAAACCATCGTCGGGCGGAAAACATAGATTTTGGTTACATTTTGAGGTTGGTTTTTCACCTATTTTTATACCAACTTTTTACTATGATATTATGGTATTTGTGGGAATAATCTTATGCGATTTAGTGTTTGATTTTGTTTAAGAAACAAAATTTCTATGAATAATTATTTTTAATCACGTTTTTAGGAGAAAACCCATGTTTCAGGATTTTTTTCGGGGAGAATTGACATGAGATTTTATGAAAATTTCTTTTGAGCATTGTATATCTAATGTTAGGCATCTCCCATAAAAATTTCGGGTTCATATGAGCTATTTTTGATTTGTTTGAAAATTTATACTAAATATTGTTCTTATGATCTCTTAAACGGCATTTAAATGTGATGATTTGTTTGATGACGTTATATGATGTGTTTAATGCTAGAAAAATTTTTGAACACTCATTTATATGTCTAGTTTATGATTGCAAATTTTTAGCCACATGCAAATGTTATAATTAGAGAAACAAATCATAGAATAAATACAACTCATCGTTTTGGTAATTTTACTGTAACATTTTTGTAAAAGTTGGTATAGTTGAAAAATACTTAGAATGATTCAAACATAATGGAAATTTTTCTGATACTATGTTGGGATGTTAGGAATGCTATGCTAAAATTTGAGATCAATTGGAATTTTGTGTGATTTTATAAAATTTGTTGATTTTTGACTGCCCGTATTTTGTTCATAGTGGTAGATTGTTGTTGTGAGATCTAAAATGTAAGAAAAATACTTATACTTACTCAAACTGGATGAAATTAATTCTAATGCTAGGATATATGTCTATTATGTCCTGTAAAAATTTCATAGCCATTGGAATTTTGGTGATTTTTCTAAAATTCATCTATTGTCCCTGCCTAAACCAAAATTCTAGCAACATAGGTATGAATTGTAGTACATAAAAGAACGACTTAAGTTGGTCCAATGGTGATGAAATTAAATCTAGTGATTCTTATGGATGTTGAGAATATTTGATAAAAATTTCAAGTTATTTCAAATTTTATGTGATTTTTAAAAATTCATGGATTACTAGCTGTTTAGGTTACTCGTCTAGAAACCAAGTTGTGTATTTAAAAAAATATGAAAAATGGCACTTAGCCGAATCCGAATGTCATGAGAATTTTTTTGGTGACATATATGTATGTTAGGAACATTGTATAAAAATTTGATAACCATTGTAATTTTCTATAATTTATAAAAATCATAGAGTGTCGGTTACTGAGTTGAGATTATGCACCTATCTTAATTATGATAATAGGATAAGTTAGTTTAATTGATCAAGTATGGAATTGCTTGTTATAATGATGTTGAATATGATATTTTGAGTATGTTTTTATACCGAGAATATTTCTTTTATTACCATGTCATAAATTAAAGAAGTTTGAGGCACTTGAATCGTTGGAAATAAAAGGGAAACCATCCACTTACAAGAGGTTAAGTAAAATTGCTACAAGTCAAGTAAGTACATTCTCACCTACAATATGATTAGGAATTGTGAAAAGTTTTAAGAAATGCTATGTTTTATCATGTTATTAATGTTTATGCATTACTCATTCAAAAGACTCATTTTAATGTCTTTTTATGGATGTTTACATTATTGTTTCATGATGCATATGGCGTTTTTAAATATATATATATATATATATATATGCACATATATGTATCACCTAATTAAGGCATTGCACACTTGATGATGATGATGATGATAATGATGTCTGTCCCATAAGGTGGGCTTGTCACGATTGGTTTGAGATTAGCTACCCCTTTTCTTTCGTGACGGCGCACCCAAATGATGTTAATGGTGCAACGCCAAGGCCCTAAAGAATAAAATGAATGTTTTAATACGGAAAAAGGAAAAAAGGAAAAAGAGAAGATATGTTCTTACAAAGCGTGCTATATGCATTATGATGACTATTTCAAAGATGTAATGATTCATGCTATGGTTAAAGTTGTGGTAATATTTTGTCAGATTACATAATATACTTACTAAACTTAACGCTTACATAAGTTAATCATGTTGCAGATAAGGGGTAAGGTTATAGCTATAGATGGAGGATAGACAGGCAAATGTGTATGCAAAGATGGTGTTGTTGGATCACGAAATTACAGCAAGAAATAGAACGTTAATAATTGCTAATTTTAATTTTAATTCCACAAATTATGAGATATATTTATGGACTTTGGGTTGTAATAATTTATAGGTAGTAATTTGATTTCATGTTTCATATTTATTATGTTAAATTGACTATTTTTGCAGATAGTCAGCTAGCCGAATACCTTGGCTATTCCATCGGACTAACCGAGGAGGAAAACAATTTAAGATAAGTAAGTATTGCTTTAATTTGAAAAATGCGATCCTAGATAGTACTAGTAATTTAGGTTCAAAAATAATTCAATTGTTTAATAAAATAATTCAAAATTTTAAATACACATGTTCACATGGTAATGTTAAATAATAATAAAAAAAAATTTACACCAAAAATCCTAGGTTAATATTTAAACAATACTTACAACTTTAGGTTTTCCTATCAAAGAATTATGAGACAATGACGAAAGTTAACAGTTCATGTGACATCCGTAAGAAGGCGTTATAGTTTGTCTCTCTCTTTAGTAAGTCCAATCCTCCTCCTTAAGACTTGGTCTTGAATAATAGAAGATGTTACCTGAATATCCTCTAAACCTGCAACTGCAACAAGAGAACCATTAGCTATGAAAATTTTTCTATTTCTTGGGCACCGAGGTATAGGTGTTGAAACATTGTGATGAATAGATTATATGATCGGTAACCTCTGAATCAATTATCCAGGAATTGACAGAATACTTTTTTTAAGACATGCAAACAAAAGGGGAATAGTGATTTACTTGAGAGTGTTAATGAGCAAGCACTAGAAAGTTTTGCCATGGAGCTTATCAAACCTTAGATTTTTCAAGATGATGAAAAGGCAGAACCCCTAAGCTAATTTGGGGCTACCGCCGCTAGAGATGGGAGATCGGAGTCGTCGGTGTGGCCGAGAATTTTTGCCTTCGATTTGAGCCGATGGAGGCAAAATTGAAAGAAATTGACCCCACCAATCTGTTAGACATGTATGCCCTAAAGAGTAAAAATGTAATGAGTTTTTGGAGACATTTTATCAATAAAGAATTCATTTAATATTTATATACCAAATCTTGTCCTCTTTACGTTCATATTTGTTGAATGTATGATAAGCAAATAATAGTCTGAGACTGTCAGTCTAAACCTTTAAGAATTAGGCACATGATGGACAGATTATGCGGAAGACATGATTCTTAAGGTGACGGTCTAAATCATAAGATCCACAATTAATGGAATAAAGTTGGGCGCTTTATTCATGTAAAGATTGTTATGTTGTCTATATCCCTATTGGGAGATGGCTTGTCTTGACCATCAGAGGTGGACTCCGTGAATAGAAACATTGGCACGTTGTCATAGGTGATGATATGTTGGATCGGGACATAAAGTGAATTGATTTGGATTAATAATTCTGCCTTGACAAATCGATTCACTTTAGACAATCATTTGTATTGTATCTTAATCTTGAGATGACTAGTGGGCCCGTTGTCTTGACCTGTGTCTTTTGATGTGCCAAAGGGTGACACCCACATCTTAATAGTGGTATGCATGCTGGTACGTTGGAGGCATGACTCTTGATGACATAGACCTATTATTCATAGATATGGAATCCATAGCTCCTCTTTAGGAGTACTGATATCTGCTTATATGCGTTATCCTGTAATTGGAAAACTGGAGCGCTCAACCATTTGGATACGTAGGTGTAACCGAATAGTATACTGTCTTTGGATGGTAAGTTTTTCGATGGTGAGATGATGGAACGTAAGATAAAAAAAATCAAGAAGGTAAGATAGAATTTGTCCTTAAGCCGATTATGGATAATCCTATGGGGATACGATACACTATGATACGTCATGGAGACTTAGCTATATGGGCTTCGTAATTCTATAGAGTTCGAGAGAACAGCTCCAAGCTTTTAGTGGAGTAGCATTGGAGTTGATAATTATGAAATGTATATCTAGGATATTGGGTTTTATAATTATCGGGAGCTTGAAGTATATAGGTCAATTTGGTCTCCTTTGCTAGCTCACAAAATCCTGTAATGATACGGCGTGCTTCTCCAATAATTGGTGACTTATGTCAGATTTATTAGATTGTTGAAATTTGAAAGAATCAAATAATTCATGTCTGTTTATCGGTTGAATTAAATTTGTGACAAAATTAATTCAAGATTAAACTTGTTGAATTATTGGGATCGGATAATTCTTGTCTGTTTATCAGTTGATTTAATTTTGAATAAATTATATCATGATAAACTTGTAGAATTATTAGGAATTTATTTATTATCTTAGAGATTATCTAGATAAAGTTGTTTTAATTAGATAACTTCTCTGTTAGGTTATTTGAATTAAAACTGAGGCTTTATCCTATAGAATCTCGGGTGGAAAATAAAAGATTCACTGAGATTTTTTTTCGGCAATTCGGCATGTCGATCCTAAAGTTTGGCCTGCCGATGAGGCAAGTTTGGCCTGCCTATGAGAAAGTTCGGCCTGCCTATACGCAAATTAAAAATCATGCGTTTCCAGGCGTATTTCATCCAATATTGACTCGAATTTGATTCTGTTTTGAATTTTTGAGACCTTATCTAATAAGGAATAACCCTAGACCCAACCTCTATAAATAGGGAGTGAGTCTCATGAGTTATTTAGATCAATTAAGAGATTAAGAGTGATACTCTGTTGGTGAGAATTTGAAACTCCCTAAGAACTCTTGTTCACAAATCACGAACACTAGCTTTGAGTTCCCTCAATTGGTTGGAAGGAGAATCACCTTGAGGAAGAGCTATACGTGTGAGCCTACACTCACTCCGATCGTGGATAGAGAATAGCAAAGAAGACCAATTAGTTGAGGCTCTTCTGGAACATTACTTCTCTACACAGATTTCGGGACCTTTTCGGTGAATACAAGGTCAATAAGATAGAGCAATAGTTTTTACATAAATTTGCGAGTTTGTGATCATACTATACATATAAATTATATGATCTTAATCTCTCCTATGCTTGAATTTAATTTTATAGAAAGTTGGCACTCTAGGTTTCTATATAATATTATATGTTGTCATGGATTATGTGGTGAATGTCTATTAATTAATTATGGTTGATTAAATAATTGTTTAATTATTAATTAATTAATTAATTTATACTGGTTATAGTTTCTTAGAGGTTAGAACATGTTTTTAGGTTTTTCATGTAATTAGATGGCGGACTATCATCTCCGTCTATGAATTATTATTCAATTTTAAATTTGTAAAAATTTTATAATTAAATAATCATTCGAAGAAGACAGACCTAGAAGATGGATGATGGCGAACCCATGTATTTCTTGAGTCTCTAATTTTATGTTTTTTGAATTGTTGAAAATAAAATTGATGAATTGCGTTAAAAAATTGTATTTTCTAGAAAGGATGATTTCTACTCGGTCGGCATGCCGAACTCTCTAGTTTGGCAAGCCGATGGTCGTAGATCGACAGGCCGGATGTGAGGTTCGGCAGACTGTCAGCGGGGCAAAAATCAGGCGGCTCTGACGGCAGGCCGAACTTCTTGTTCGATAGGCCGATGGGTCATGACCGGTAGGCCGATCACACAGATCGGCTTGCCGACAGAGAGTTGGAAATTTCAAAAAAGGTGCAGTTTTTCGATGCAGTTTTAATTATATTTTTGAGGCAATTTTGAGAAACATTAAATATGGATTTGACTGGAAATATGGAGTATTCGATTCATACAGGATTGAAGACTTGGAGATGGGATTTACAAGAAGAAGGATACAGCTTGGAGATTTAAAGATGAAGAATCGATAATATGTTTCGATTATTCTCTTGTAATCTTTGTTTTCTATTTTCTAGGGTGGAGCCATAATATTACGGTTATTTATTATTATTTTGCTTGAAGTTTTGCTTAATTGCTCTGCTTGTCTGCATTATAATATGTTTTTCCATATATATTGATAACATGTCATATAGAATAGGGAGTGCCACTCATATTAAAATTGTTCATGCATATCTTTTAAAATGAAACCTTGATCAAAAGATTAAGTGGGAGAAGGTTTTCGAAGAGAGGACCTATGGCCTCTATCGTTGGTCCATAGGAAGAACATGGTGGTCCCAACCCCTACGAAGGGATTTCTATCATGTACCAGATTGGATCTCTTAGAGGATAAGGTGTTTTAGCATGACTTATGATTACACACCCCTAGGTGGTGATTGTAAATCATGGATAAAATTTGAAATGATGGTTATACACTCATGTTAATTTTATTATTAACCTCCCCTAGGAGCTCTGTTAATAAAATTAATGGCCAAAGAAACGATTATTAATATATGCTAGATCATACGGGTTCTGGATGGCATATATTAATCAGGAGGGGATTCGTGTTCCTGATTGAATTCGGCATGACTCCCCTAGGAGCTTGTTGAATTCTAAGTTGGGATTTATCGTTGTAAGGTTGTGATATTTTCAAGGTTTTGACACATAAATACATTTGTAAGTTTTTATATGGTTGTGTTGTCTTACGAAATTATTATGAAGTGTTTACTTATGTTTGGTATATGATTCTTTATTGTAGATTGAAAATGTCTAAAAACGTTTTATCTTCGATACTTGACAAAAACCTATTAACCAGAGAGAATTATAATGATTGGAAACAGAACCTAGATATCGTCCTTTCCTTTGAGAAACTAAAATTTATGCTGACAACCCCTTGTCCTCCCGAGCCTACAGGAGACTCAACTAATGAGCAATTCCAAG
>CAMOHE010039222.1:0-52862 GCA_946598075.1 Artocarpus hirsutus
TTTTTTTTTTAGTTCGGCCTGCCAACCATTACTGGTCGGACTGCCGAATAATTCTGATCGGCCTGCCAGTTGCCATGTATCGGCCTGCCGATCTTGTTGATTTTAAAACCCCATTTTACAAGGTCTCGGACGGCCGATGGGTGACCTTCGGCCTGCCGAAATTAAAAGTTCAGCCTGCTGGCCGAGATGTGTTCAAACAATTTTATCTTTTATTTTCAAAGGTCATTTAATTTTTAAATGATATTAGCAAACTATTTACATAATGTTTATGGAAAAGCGAATTAATTAATTAAGTAAATTTATAATTTCTTATAAATTGTATTTCTATTAAAAAAAAATGTATGTAAAGATCCTGGGAATGCTTTTCCAAACTATGATTGCAAATGCACGTTATTAATTACAATAGTTTGCTTCAATTAATGTTTTAAAGAATGAATGTAACGACATCTGTGACATCCAAAAAGGGGGCGTTGCAATTTATGGACTTAAGCAAGTTTCTCATTCTTGGAACATAAGATTTGATCAAGTGATCAAGATTTATGGGTTTGAACAAAACGTGGACTAACCATGTGTTTACAAATATATTAAGGATGGGAAGATGGTTTTTCTACTACTTATGTAGATGACATTGTGCTTATTAGCAATGACGTAGGGCATCGTCATCGTTCAAATTATGGTTGACCAAGTAGTTTGATATGAAGGACTTATGTGAAGCTAATTATGTTCTAGATATCTAAATCTTTTGAGATAAAAAGAACAAAATGATAGCTTTATCCTAAGCTACCTACATAGATAAACTTCTTGAAAAGTGTGCAATGCGTAATTCTAAGAAAGACGGGCAAACCATCTAGGTTTGTAATTACTCTTTCTTAGAAAGACTCTCCAAAGTCTAATGAAGAAATAGAATACATGAAGAAGGTGCCTTTATGCTTTGACAATAGGTAGTCTATGTATGCCATGCTTTGTACCCGATCGGATATATGTTATGCGGTCACGATAATGAGTCGATTTCAATCAGATCTAAGACCAAACCATTGGATTGTGGTCAAGCATATTTTCAAGTACCTGAGAAGGACTAGAGGTTATATGCTAGTGTATTCTTGTGAGGATCTAACACCTCTTGGATACACTGATTCAAATTTCTAATCCTATTTGGATTCGAAAAGATCGACTTCAAGATCTTTGTTTACTCTAGAAAGAGGTACCATTGTTTGGAGAAGTCTCAAGCAAGATTGCACTTTGGATTCAACGATAGAGGCTGAGTATATGGCAATTAGTGAAGCTTAAAAAAAAACTGCGTGGCACCACAAGTTCCTTGAGGATCTTGAGGTAGTTCTTAGGAGGGATAAGCCGATGTCATTGTCATGTGATAACACTATAGCGATAGCTAATGCTAAGGAACCAAGATTTCATAATAAGAGCAAACATAAATATCGAGAGTATCATGTGATAAAGGACATCATGATAAGTGGAAATGTGGAGGGCCACTAGGACCGAGAAGATACATCCAAACTATTTGTTTTGTCTTGGTAAGCTGATCCAAAGGAGTCAAAAACACACTCATGTGGAGATAATCACATGGAATCAATAGGGGGTCTAACACACGCTAGTGACACAGGATGGCTAGGATACTTTAGGCAACGCAATCCGACGGTCCTCGTGTTGCTACGTGTCCTTTTGATTTTTAATTTCTTTTTTATTTATTGTGCATTTGAGGTCCCTTTTTTACTTTTTGTGCCATTTTGCTCTCTTTTTCCTCCAGATTTTAAATCTAAAATTCACATACACTTTAAAATTAATTATTTTACAAAAAAAATATTTACAATAATTAAAAATATTTACTTTACAATAAAACACACAAAAAACACTAAAAATAGATAAACATTTCTAAAATAAACAAACTTTAACACATATATTATCTAAGACTCAGAAATATTTTTAGAAATTACTAGAAATATAATAGAACATACTTACAAACTAAAAAAAACTTATTTATAAACACTTTGATCCCATTTGTTTTCGTTCTTAAAATTTTTGGAAATGTTTTCACATGCTTTTCGCGGTAAAAATTTTAAAAACACTCTCAACACAATTTTCAAAAAATTCTCATTTTTTAAAACAAAAATATTTTTACCTATTTTGAAAACAATACCAAACGACCCCTTTAAAACTTAAAATAAAATCACACAAATTAATTTTTAGGTTTTAATTATTTACACATATTTAACACATAGAAATGACTCTAAAAATTATCAAAAATATTATTAAACATAAAAATACACTATAGACATATTATTAGACACATTTACACATGAAGATACAAATATACTTATTAACAGAAATATGTTATTAATTAAAGGATTTAACGATATATGTTAATGTAAAATATGATATTTAACCTTAAGAAATGTGTATTTTCACAGTTTCACCACACCTCCTAACCAGCTTATTACTAGTCCCTAGCAATTAAAGCTATAGAATTTTGAAATGATTTACAAAATATTCACACAATGCATACCATTTGGCTAACCTAACTAAATAGACTAACAAAACAAAAATCTTATTTGAACAATTTATATGCTATTTAACAAAATGTATACAAGCTAAAATGTATACAAGCTAGACTTAATACAAAAAGAAAAAAATGACTAAATGTGAAGTTTCAACAAAAACTAAGAATAAACTTATTTTGATATTTTGCTTTAAATCACTCCTACAAGCAGTATATTTCAAATTTATTTATTAGAACAATTAAGAATCTAAATATAAAATAGAAATATATACAAATATTAACAAAAACTTTACAATTGTAGATAGTATAATGTTTGATTCCTTTAAGCTTTCTCCATAACTCATTTAACGAGCTTTGGGTTAGTAACTCTCAGTCCAATTGATTTAAGGTACTAGGTGTTAAAACACCATTTAAAACTTACTTACTCGAGTTAAAAAGGCTACAAAACTAAACTTATCCAACTTTATTCATTAATTTACATAGTTATGCTTTATTTATTTACACTTCTTTTATTTATTTTTATTTTATTTTATTATTTTTTATTTATTTGATTAGTTAATTTTGAAAATGTTACTAACCTTAAATTGTTCATCTTCAAAAGATAATAAAACTCAAATATTCATAGCTTTGACTTTCTACCACAATTAAGCATTATAATGCATGTATGAAAAGAATGGCTTACAAACACTTTGAACATAAACACATAAAAATGTTAAATAAAACCAAAGTTAAACTATTCAAAGAATGGAAAAATGATATTACATTAATATGAAATTTAGAAATTAAAACAAAATAAAAACACATTAATTATGAAGAAACTCGTATTTACAAAACACATTTGTTTTATTTTTTTTCTAATTTTATGACTTACAAAAAACGAAAAATTTTTACAAAACACAAAATCTAGAGCAAAAGCCAAAAAAGTCAAGCAAAAATCAAAAAAATTTCACATAACAGTGATGCATAACTTTCTCCCTCAACGTACATTGTACATTGTCCTTAATATATAAAAAGAATAGTTAGAGCAGCAAAGATATTACCAAAATCAACACAGTTGCATAGATGATCTATAACAAACTTAACAAACCAAACTAAAATGAACACACAACAATATATTACAAATTGGGTCTTTTAAAGTTAGATTTCTAAGACTTTATTTCTTGTTTGAAAATTAAAATAACTTTTTAAATTCTTCAAAATGTGTTTTAAGAGGCCATAAGTGCAAAATACTTACCAATTGCAATGACTATATCCTCCTTAATCTTAGCCATTTTAAATGAATTATTAAGTAATTTAACTTCAAAGATATTTTTCCTCTTTTTTAAAAAAATTTAAAATGCAAAAATAAAGTACACATTATTTTATTGAAAATTTATTTGAAAATCCAAAAATAATTGCATTTATAAAATCAAACTCATTAGAATGCATATCGAGAGAAAATTGAAAATAGTTTAACTCCGTAACTTAGCCATTTTAATCAAAATTTAATTTTTAGCTTTCTTTTTAAATTTTCAAAATAAATTTCAAATTTTTTTAAAGAAAATCAAAATAGTATACAACAACATACAAGAATATATTACAAATGAGAAAAAGTAAAGATATTATCTTGAAAGTGTTTTCCATTTGTTTGATGCTTTGAATTCAGCAAATCCTTCTTCTAACTCCACTCTTGGTAGATAGTTGTCAAAGAGCGACTTCCTTCCATAGTATGTGTCGAAGGACACCACATGCAGGTTTTGTGTGACCATGCTCCTAAGATTAGCAAAATATCGAACATTTAAACTTGTGAAACTTGGGCTTATTTTACATTCTTGGTAAACCCCTAGAAACAATGCTAGACGTGGTGAAGGAGGTGTTGGCCATATAGGATCTTGGTAAGAATGGTCTTTAATAAACCTTTGTAGCAATTGAGGTTGAAAATTTAGGACTAAAGGTCATGATTGTTCCTCAAAATAGGTGGGTTCCAAATGTTCTTCATTCATGATTAGGCTAACTTTTTCGTCCTCACCTAAAGAATCTTCTTCAAACAATTCAAGAGGCTCCTCAATTAGCTCAACAGATTCTTCTAAGTGACAATTTTGTGCTAAGCTATCTTTGGCAAGAATGGTTTCAATTTTTTTAACCTTTGACACTAATTGACACAAAGTAGTTTTTATTTCCTCGCGGTCTTTTTGCAGTTCTCTCATTTTTTTGATAAATTTTTTGAGATTCTTTCTGTGATTGCTATAAACTATGCTAGGGTTTCCGCCAAACTTAGCTTTTTTAAATTTCCTGAAGAATTTTTAGGTTGAAAGAATAATTCTGAAGTTTAGGTGTTTCTAAGGTTCTGAATTATTCTCTCTTCTTACATTGTTTCTTCTATTTTTCATCGAATAATAAAATTGGCCATGTCTTTTATCATGAAATAGGCTTCATCAATGGTTTGTTAGTAAAAAATGGTGGTACCATCTAGTGTTCACTAGATGAAATAGGCTTCTAACAAATATTCCATAGAAAGATCATAGTGAGGGTACTATCTAGCAAGCCTTTATATCTCTAACAAGTACTATAAAATAGTTCCAAGTGCTCTTGAGAAAAACTTGCAACAAAATGTCGATGAATTTCTCAAAACATTTTTTAAATTTTTTAAATTTTTCTATTTTTGAAATTCTTTAAAGAAAAATTATCAAGCCGAATAATGCTAGATTAATCGAATTCCCAGATTGTTGGGAGTCACACCGGACATACTTAGAATTTCCAATTTTCTTAGGTAAGGGTTTTAGCCTTATAGTCATAGGATTGAGTCTAAACAGTGGGCCTTTTGACAAAATCTAAAAAATTTGACAATTATCCAAACTTACAAAACAAAAGAAAAGATGTTAAGCTTTTCTTTATCTAGAAAGAATAAAGTAGTGAGCAAAAAGCATCTGCCCTTTTTTCAATTTTTGGTTTTTGAATTTTGAATTTTTTATTTTTTTAAAAAATTTTAATAATTATTTTTGAATTTTGAATTTTTTTTTTAAATTTTTTAATAATAAACACACTAATTAAAACATGCAAATAATTAAAATAATATTTACAAAGAATAGGGATAGATCACTTACTTGCTTTCTTGCTTAATTTAGCAATCTAAAAAAGTGATAACATCTCCCCAGCAATGACGTTAAATTTTTGTTGTATCACACAAAATGATTATTCAAATGCGGATGTTTGTAGTATAAAAAGATTGACATATCTACAGGGAGGTAGAAATTTGAAAGATTGAAAATTTTCCGTTTAAAGTGAAAAGGGATTTATCAAAAGAAAGCTTAAAAGAAAATAAATATTTTTAAGAATTAAAACAAAAATTTAAAATATAAAATTAAAATGGTAAAGTTTCAAGAATCTCTTATATGTTTTGTAACTAATATAAAAATTTAATTTTAAATAATTATCCAAAGCATTTGATTTAATCTATTTTTTCTTATTAATTGCAAACACTTTTACCAATTTTACATGCAACCAAAAGCAACAACATAGCAAGCCATAAATATAGTTATTGTGTACAACAAAGTGCGAAAAATAAAAAGATGCACATAGCAACATGATTGTTTAGCGTGGCCAAAAAATTTCGCTAGAAACACACCACCAGTGCTACTCACACCAAAGATAAGAACGATCCACTTATACCAAAATATGGTTACAAGGATTGGAATTATAAGAAAGCCTAGAATCTATAAGAATGTAGGAACCCACATATCTCATTCTATGACTTGCTTTCAGGCCGCTCATCTTACTCCAATTTAACTTCGCTCGCCTTACGTCCAACTAAAGTACTTCGAGCCTTCAATGCATGAACAACTCCTCATCAACCTTTCTGAATTAGAAATATGCACTAAGGCAAATACAAGGTCGAGAGCTATATTTTGAAGTCTAAAAACCCTAAGGGATCACTTTGCTTTTCTCTCATTTTGATGCTTTGAACTTTAACTTGAAAGTCACACATCGACCTCTGCAAATCAGCAAAGCCTAGGCATGAGATATGTCTAGATACATCAACTAAATCTTATGGTCGGATCTTAAGTAATCCAACGTAAAGATAGAAGTCAATTGCTAAAAATATGCAAGATTTATGATAAACTAAAATTAAACGGTCGTGTTAACAGTGCACAATCTTTGTGGGTGTAGCCACATGGGCGATCTTCGTGAATTATAGTTATGCGCTGTCGAAAAACTACAACTTAAAATATTTAAAACTATAGAATGAAATCTATTAGTTTCTTCATTTAAATCTCAAATAAAATTTGATCTTATCATGAACAATAATTGTAGAAATTCACAAATTAAGTTAAACCAAGTAATTGATGAACCTAGACTCAATTAAGTAAAAAATTAGCTTAACTAAAATTTGAACTTAAAATATAAGAGAATCTTGAATAAAAATTCAAATTTAAACAACACAAACTCCAACTAACAAATTTTGGTTTATCTCATAATATTTAAAGTTTAAATCAAGCCACAGAATTCGAAATTTAACTTAAGATTTAAAAGGACTTGTTACATAAACGTGCAAGAAAAATATTAGAATATTTTAAATTAAATCTTTCTTTTGAACTTAAGAAGGCAATAAAATTTCATGCGTAAAATTCTACACATATAGGATTAAGACTCTAAGAGGTTGGTTCTCTTTTTGAGTTTTTTTTTAAGAGTAAAATGAGAGGGGGAGAAAGAGAGGAAAATGTGAAAGATAGAGAGAATGTAGTGTCAGATATGTGTGTTAAGTGGTTTGAAGTATGGTTTTAGTCTAATTGTGTAGAGTGGTTTTAGACTTAAAACAATGGGTTGTTTTTGGTTTTCTAGACTTGAAATAGAATTGGGCAATTCAAGGTTTGTGTCTGAGGAGTATCATGTGAATTGTGTAGAAAGTTCTACAAGTGGCAGTTAGGTAAATATGTGAAAGTTGCATTGCTCTATGCCCACATGTGAAAAGGAATGCATAGTATGTAGAATTGTTTGCAAAGTCATTGTTATTCTTTATTTTATTTTTTAGCTGGCAAACTCTCAAAGTTTATCGACCTCGCGTTATGAGTTTGAGGCACGATGTTAGAAATATTGTCTTTTTATATTAAAATTAGGGTTATTAATCTTTTAATCCTTTGCTTGGAGGATTATAGAGACCCTATATTATTGGTTTATTGAATGAATTAGTGAAACTCTAATGTGAAACTCTAGACTCCTTTTCACTCTCTATTTCTCTTCTATTGGATAATTCTCACTCGAGAAGTGCCAAATATACATCCTTATTCAGACTCTTCTATAGATACCACCCTAATCATTTCAATATTATCTCAACCTTTTCAAACAAATCCACCTAGTAATAAGTCACTTCCTTAAAGCTTATTTGCAGGATTCCCACTCTCTTTTTAACCCACATTTACTCTCTTTCTATCCTCTCACTTCCCATATACGGTTAGACTCCCTTTTTTCATTTTCTCTTTTCTTTTCGTTTTCTTGAAATCACTCCCCTATTTTTTTTCTAATCACTATTTACAAGATTGTCGTTTTCTTTTTTGCTCCAAATCTAACAACTTTACACATTCCATCAAAAAACAAAACAAAAAACTGTGAGAGAATAAGAGAAAAATAAAAAGAAGGGCTCCTGGTTGCATATGTTCACATCTGTTGTACATACTTTTTTTTTTTTTTTTTGCTAAATATATGTTGCATGGACTTAGGGACCTTTCGTTATTTTTTCTCTCTCTTTTTTTTTTGTTGCAATATACATGAAATGTTTTTGCATGTTGTTGATTTTTACCATTCTTTGTAAAAAGATATGCGTGAAATTTATAATTTGTCACCCCGTTGAAATGAGAGACATGGCAAGTGGTAATACACAGATTTCAACAGGGTCAATCTGCATACCCAAAGCAGCAAATTTCAAAATCCGAGGGAAAAATGTCGTCTGCAAGAAACTCTCATCTTTCCGCTTTTTGCTCATCCGCTACTTGCTTATCCTCCTTGGCCACGTCTTCTTGCTTATTTGCCTTGGCTCTTCTATCCTGCATTTTTAAGTAGTTCTGCAGTATCAGAGACTTCTCTGCGTTCCTCCTTGCCTTGCGTTTTGGCAACCTCTTTAACCTTTGACATAAAAGTCTTGCAATTGAATAACGCAACAACACTATTATTTGACTGGTTATGCGGAAGAAAAGAGAGACTCTAGCATCAAAATTGGTCTATGAAACTAGCCAAAAGAAAAAATTAAAATCCAAACTTGTTCCTAACATTGTGTAAAAACAATGTGACGTTTGGAGATTTTCCTCGTGGCATAAAACAAACGACAGAGGAAAACGGCTTATAAATGGTTCAAAAATAAATTTGTAACGTTATTCCTTGCATCACTAGTCACGTCTTCACACTAGGCAAGAATAATTATATCGGGATTGATCCAGTCCCCAATCCTCAGAACTCGGGTTCTATTATTATTGCTTTTTTCATTTTGCCATTTTATTTCAAAATCATCATTAAGCACAATTTTTTTTAATCATCCTTCAAAACTTGTATATAAAATTCTCATCTCTAAAAATGACAGATTAGGCTTCAGCAAAAACCTCCACTAGGTTTCCTTTCCTTTCAAAAAAGAAAAAACTCCAGTAGTAGTCTTGAAAAATCATGAAGTTCAGTATTAGGATCAGTAGTCATAGGCTAGCTTAAATGTTTTACCCTTTATACATGTACTAAGAATGGTTCAGAAAATCAAAATTCAGACGTGTCCAGTCCCTGAATTTGAAAGAAAGCAACTTTTATTGTGCCAGTAAATCGTATCAAAGAACGAAAAGACTGCATATCAATAAGAACATCGAAGCCAAACGAAAACTAGCATGGTGGAAATAAAAATAGACTATATATAAATTATATACTCACTCTCAACCGATGCAAATCTGACACAAAAGAGCTCATACTTCAGTTCTCCTTCAGCAAAATCAGTGGCATGTCACATGCACGTTTTATGATTTCGAGGAGGCTGTCACACATTCATTGTGGGATGAACTGGATCACAACAAGTAGAACACACTGAAAATTTTGAAATCAATTAACTACGGTTCTAGGCATCTTTGCTCTCTAAATATTGAGAGAATTGGCTTTTTTTTTTTTTTCTGTCATATACTTTTAATTCTGATAAATCACCTCTGAACTAAACTAAATATTGATCTTGATAGAAATTTAGAAGAGAGAATCATCAAATATCACTTGCTACGATTAAATTACAATATATTTTTTCAACGTGATCACATAACATCCACTAGTTTTTTGTCTAAATTTTAACTATTGTTGTCGCAATTTGGAAGCACATAAAAGACTTTCGTTAAAATCCAAGACAATAATATTTTAAAAATAAAAGATCTAGAGCTAGGTAGATATAACATATACCAAATAGAAGTAAATTCTAGGATTTTCAATTCCCAATATACGAAACTAAAAGTTAAAAACGACTAACAAAAATAGATCAATTTGAAACATACCACTTATATGGTACTGCTTTTCAATCTTACCATTCCTATAAGACAATTTGAAACGTGTTACTTTCAACAAATATAATAACACTATTGTTTCTAAGTGTTTAAAGCAAATATTAGGCAAATATATGTTATATGGGGATATTTTGGCCCTTTTAACTATGAGAAATGGCATGAAGAAAAACAAAAAAAAGTATCACATAAAGTGGCTCTAAAAAACTGTTACACCATCTAATTTACTCAACAAAAATAGTTGGTGGAATTCGGATTACCTAGATGGTTAGCGCAGATTTTCAATGTCTTAAAGCTTTTTATGGCATTAATTAGTTCTAACCAACTTTTCAATTAAGAACAATATAAAGCTCTCACATGCTATAGTAAAAGTAAAAAGATTGCTATAGTGTAAAGCTCTCATATGCTACAATTCAATGAATATAATACCGTTATTGTTTCTAAGTATTTTACACAAGGATTAGGTAAATATGTGTCATTTGAGGATATTTTGACCCTTTTAACTATAAAAAATGGCACGAAGAAAAAAAAGTATAACACAATAGTGGCTCCAAAAATAGTTGGTAGAATTTGGATTACCAAAATGGTTAGCGCAGATTTTCAATGTCTTAAAGCCTATTTTGGCATTAGTTGACTATAATCAACTTTTTATTTAAAAACAGTGTAACTCCCTTGTATGCTATAATAAAAGCAACAAAAGTTGCTACAATATAAAACTCTCAAAGTGTTTTCAGTTCTAACTAATGGTTCTAACTACCATAAACACTGGTGCATAAAAAGCCTAACCTTGCCAGATTCTTTGTGCTTGAGAAGCTTCACATTACCAACGCCTTTCTCCTTCCATTGATTCCCTCTTTGTCATATCGGTAAAGCTTTGGCTTACTTGAAAGACCGAAAACCAAGAACGGATCAGAAAGTCAAATTACCAACAAAAATTAAAAGAATGAATTCATGAAATGGAGGAATAATGGGCGTACAGATCGAGAATGGGGTCTTTTTCTTCCTCGCCGGTGGTGATGGCGACCTCTTCCAGCTTGACAATGGGAGCGACTTGAGCTCTGGTTTCTTCTTCCTTAGCTGGCGGGCTCTCTTCTGGATCATTACTACTCGACATTCTGGGGATTGAGACCAAGTAGACTTCCAAGAAACGACAACACAATTAAGTTTTAGACTTGAGAGAGGATTAAGAAGAAAAATAAAAGTTTTGATAGGAACTTAGGAGATTGACGCCTTTGTGACTGGAATCTGGAGAGCTGACGAATGACACGACGGTTGAAGTCAATGAAATTTCTAACGTAGGAGTGTTAGGAATTAATTCCAAAAATTTGTAAGCTAATATATTAAATAAATATGTATTAATATTATCAGATAAAGTTGACATAATTAAAGTGATCAAATAAAGTGAAATTGTAGGTTTTAAAGCATCTCATGAAGTGTGGGTATACAATTATGTGTAGAGATCTAAAGTATAATTTATATTTTTATGATGGGCCAAAATAGAAATAAGGAAAAGTTAAAAACATTATAAATGATTGTGATCCCTGATTCAGAATGTAACGTGACTTTTCTGGCATCCCATCACTGGAAAAGACAAAGTGAAAACTTCTTCATACTTTCTTGACTAAGAAAATCAAGAACCAAGAATTCAACCGTTTTAATAGATTTAGGTATGCTTTTGCTATAATTCTTGATGAATTAACATGAGTCTTGAGATTTGATAATGGTTTTTATCAGTAAGATTTGTTCCTACAAGGAGATCATGCAATTATTTGATGCAACACATGGGTCAATTTTCTGCTATCAAGATTCTTTTGTTTCCACCTCCATTTAACAAAGAAATTAGACAAATTATTCCACTTATTTGCATAGTATTTTTAGTCTTAAAAATCACCTAAGGTCTCATTTCACAATTTAACTTGGTAAAAAAAAAAAAGTAAATAATTCGAATGGTCTCAATCCTTTTAAAAAGTTACAATTTGGTCTTCAACTTTTTTTATTTAATTGGGTCTAACTTTTTAAAAATGATGCAATTTGATCCCTTACAGCTTAATTTTAAACGGAAAAAGTTCTTTGACTTCATTTTTAATTAAAATTACTAAAATACCTTTTACAATAATAGAAATATTAAAAAATTAAAATTAAAACAAAAATTTATTAATAAACCTAAAAAACAATTTGTTCAAACAAAAACTCCAACTTCCTTCATCTTTTTTGTTCATCTTCTAACCCAAACCCCATCCCAAACCCAGATCGAAGACTTCCTCGTGTTGCCCCTATCTCGCGAGCCTAGACTCTCCTTGCGCCACGGACCTTGCAAACCCGGCCTCGTCACTGTGCAATGACCTCCTCACGCCTCCAATGCCTCATGAGCCTAGCCTCATGACTAGATTTTAACCATTTTTTTTTTACTACCTTCAAACCCTACCCAACCCACCATTTTCTCTTCTCGCCTTACCTAAAAAATTTTCCTAAGAACATACCAAACAAAAACCTAGAAACTTCTTTTGAATTTGATTAGAAGAAGAAGAAGAAAAAGAAGAAGAAGAAGGTGGTGGGTGAGCCAAAGTAGAGCAAATTCAGGAGGTCTTCGACCTCAGCCTCGAGGCAACAATTGGGCTCTTCTGACGCAGCGATAACCTTGGGCTCGTCTGGTTATGTGTCTTGCCGATCGATGTCGGTCGAGAAGGAGGAGACCTAGTGACGCTAGATGGCGAGGCTGACCTCCTCCACGACAGCGTTGGAGATAGGGTGTCGAAGCTTCCCGAGTTCTTCAATTAGATCTGATTTCTTTTAGGAATTAGATCTGATTTGTTTTTGAAGGAAATTTTCTTCCAAAAAAATATATAATTTTCAATAATATATATTTATTTTGTTTACTTTTTTATTTTTTATGTTTTAATTATAATTTCTTTAAAAAGATATTAGGTATTTTAATTAGATATTAGGTGATTTTCAAAACATTTTTTAGCGGTCAAATTTAACGGCTGAAACCAAATTGCACCTTTTTTTTTTATAAGGTTAGACTCGATTAAATAAAAAATTTGAAGATCAAATTGCAACTTTTTATAAAATTTAGGGCCCATTTGGTAAATGAATTTAAATTAATGATTTGAATTAGGATTTGAGTTAATGATTTGAATTGTTATTCGAATTGACGATTAGATGTGCATTATAGTTTTATTTTGAGTATGGAATAAAACTAAAATTTATGTTTGAACAAATAGTAAAAATAGTTTTTGATTTATCAACAAATCTAATAAAATCTTAATTACAACGATTCTAAAAAATATACAATATAGATTTTAATTTATTCATCTCTTCACTAAAAATACAATAAAAAAATAATCATCTCAATTAAAAACAAAATGAAAAAGTTATGAATTTTTTTCCTAAATATAGAAAAGAGAATTTTAGATTTTACTGTAGCACAAATATCTGAGTATCAAAATTTTAGAAGGATTCAATACTCTAAAAACTTACTGGGTGTTTGGCAAAGCGGTGGGAACTGCAGTTCCCACTACAAACTCAGTTATAAACAGTATAAAGCTCTCACATGCTACAGTAACAATAAAAAAAATTGCTACAGTATAAAACTCTCACATACTACAGTAAAGTAGTTCTCACCACTGGTTCCTACCACCTTCCAAACACCACCTTATATTCTTGATATTCAAAGGATTTAGATTGTAAAGAAAACAAACACGTATCTAAAGAATTTTTAATACTTAAATCTAAATTTAAATTTAAAAAATCTAAAAAATTTTTAAAACAAACAGACCCTTAAAAACCCACCGAGCTATTTACCAAAAAAAAAAAAAAAGTTACACATGCTAGAAATCAACATAAACCTGTTTCGAGTTCTATTCAACCCATAAATCATTCGGTGATTTGTCCCAGCTAGTTTTTTCTTTCTAATTTTTTTTTTCTTTAATAACTAATTTGTCGTAGGTCGCTGCCAGTGGGCAAGGCTTTGGGAGTAAAGGGTAGGACCACCCTGCAGAAAGTGGGCACTTCCGAAAGATTCAAAATTTGTTTAAAATTTATGCGGGGGAAAAAGGAATCATCTGGTATTGTTTTGCAGAAACTGCATTTAGAAAGGAAGAAAAAAAAAAAAGCATTCAAACGACATACAATGAATGCACGGAAACAAGTTTTAAGCAGTGCGCGTCGAAATTCCAATATACCTAATTCACAACTGTAGATTTGTTTGAGAAAGCTATTGTTAATGGCAGTGACTACGATGTTTCTTGAGGGCTGTAATAAAACTAACATATATATATATATATATATATATATAATTACACGGGGAGACGAGTCGTGGAAAAGTAAACTCAGGAAAATCCGGCTCGGACACGGTCTGAATACTATATTAAACCAGCTCATATCCAACCAGATACAATGGAGTGAAGTACCAAAATTGAAAAAAGGGGTCAAATAAACATTTAAAAACAAAAAAGGCCTCATTCTTTAGACTCGGCACCATTTGTTGCTGCGTCCATATGCTCAGCTTCTGTAGAGTCCTCTGCCTTCTCACCCTTCTTACCTGCATTGTGAAAAGAGGTTAATCATTCTCAAATAAAATTTACACAAAAATGAGCTTTTACACAAGTTTGTCTACCACAATAGAACCTAATATTCATCATCTCTCCAAGGTCACCTTTCTTTTTTTTGCCACCACCTTTCTTCTTCGTCTTTATGCCCAAAGCCAACCAAGATTTGATTTCAGGATCCTCTATCGTCTTGGTTGGCTGCAGTTCCTGAAGAGGATGAGAAGTAATCCGGTCCGATCCATTTGGCATTAGCAAAACTGTGAATTTGATATGAGCAACCAAATCACCTGCAAACCACCAATTTCATAGCACGCCAATTCGACAAAGCTGAACATGAGCACATTTGGAGTAAAGGGTTTTCCATAAGCAATATCCATTGAAAGATTCTTACCAGGCTTCTCGTGAAGAACAGGATACGGCTGCAAAAGGTCGTGGTTGACACACTCCAACAAACCCAGCCGAGCCCTTTTCTCTTCCAAAGCCCTGTTGTCGCAAGTCAACATTTTTCAAAGAGAAAAAATAATGAGTTCAAAGGCTAGGCACAAATAGATATATAAATGAAGAAACAACAGATAATCTGACACATTATCTAACCAACCTAGCAGTAAATGGCATGATGGGAAACTTCTGGTTTATTTCACTGAAAATAAACCTTGAAGCTTTCATCTTCAGGTGATAGTTCTTGTCCACGGCTCTCTTATAGATAGTTGTTTGCTTTTCATCCAACAGCTTAGGCTGCAAGTTTGACATAAAATTGTTGAGGGCAGTCAGGTATTGTTGCAGAAGGATGATATCAGGGCTGATCTTGACTCCCCAATTACCTTTCCGTCACCCGTGCTTGTGACAATATCAATTGCATAGACCTCATTCTCCTCGAATTCTGCATCATCAACTCTTGTATCTGGATTGGATACACTCAATACAACCTTGTTCCCATCTATCACAAACTGCTTCAACTGATGGCTAAGAACGCCTTCAACAATTTTGCAGTCATAAGCAGCAGCAGCCTTCTGAATTGCTTCTGTTACATCTTTGTTCTGACATGAAAACAAAAGGAATAATAATAAATATCTACAAAATCAACATAAAATAAGTTAAGAAAAATATTACATATGCACGCAATTTTATACTTTTAAGTCCATAAAAATGCCAGCAAGGTATCAACAATATCAACAATAATGTATAGACAACAGAAAGAAATTATGTAATATTCACATAAACATGTTTGTTAACATATCAGCTAGAAATAAAGATCAATGTACAGACAACAGATATACCCGTACTAAAAACCAATCCATCACCTATCAGAATGTAGGCAACAGGGACAGGAGGAAACCGATATACATTAGAAACCTTGGCAGAGTTGCCATAGTCAGATGACAGATACAGATAGCAAATGTGAAGGTTAAAGAAGGAAAACAAAAAAGCATTTCTACCCCTCCATAATGAGATAGACAATCCCAAGAATGGTGTACCAGAAAATATAACCCATCAGAGTAACTATGACAAAAGCCTGACTTGAATTATGGGTCCATAGCTTTCGATTGGTAATCATCATTGGTAGTGCAAATTCTGTCACAGATTGTTTTATGTCAATGTGCCCCAAAAAAAGAGCCACTTCTGAAATGACTGGATATGCTTGCGTATCACATGTAGCCAAGATCATGCAAAAGGAACGAGAAATGCAGAAATGTCCTCTGTCATTGACATGCAGAATTTGAAACATGCTAGAGACCTAAAAAGGAGGTGACTAAATCCAACTTTTTTTTTTAAACAGGACTGAATCCAAGTAAAAAATCCTAAAAAATTAATTAAAGTACATAAGCTACACAATAGAAACTACAGTTTACCAGCAAATATAGTTTGACTGATTAAAATAATGAAATGCACACGATTCTCCATCAGTGTAACTATGACAAAAAAAGCTTCATCGGATTAAATCCATAGCCAATGGAAGTTTCATCATGTAGAGATCATGTAGCAGAAATGTGGAAACACACTAATGATACACAAGCGACACGCAAATTATCTTTGAAAAAAGATTGTATAAATCATAAGGAAGAAATACACAAGGCAAAAAAGTACTCATGCTAATTGCACAATATCCTACAGTTAAGGAAAATGTGGCTCAAAAAGGGTAACAGGCTTTGACCACAAAGAGAAGCCTACCTGAAGAATCCCAACTATGGCCAGGTTATTATAGGCAACAGGGAAAGGAGGTAATCAACAAACAATTGAACACCTCGGCAAAGTTGCCATCAAACATTTTTTCAACAATTAGCCTTAATTAATTAATATCCTCTAGTTAGGAAAATGTGGCTCAAAAGGGGGCAACAGGTTTAACCACGTAAAAATGTCGCACTAAAGAACCCCAAACATGACCAGATCGTTATAGGCAACAGGGAAAAGAGGTAATCAACAAACAATTGAACACCTTGGCAAAGTTGCCATTACACCTTATTTCAGTAACATGTAACTTCTAAAAGGACAACCAATAACTCCAACGTAAAGAACGTTAACCAAAAACAAAGAACCAACGCATATGTAACTCGTGCATATCAGGTCGGTTCCAGCCTATCAGGCTCCGTCAAATTTCAAGTATTTCCAATCAGAATAACTATGACAAATGCTACATGTGGATATAAATCCATAGCTCACAGAAACTGTTCCTCATTTGGAAAAAAATAAAAACCACCTTGTAATTTTGAGACAAGAAGAGGATTATAAAATACGTAATAATAATAATAATAATAATATGAATAATAAATAAATAATAAAAAGAGAGGTATTATGCCAAAGGCATTGTCAATACATCCTAATTCAGACGGACAACAGTGTCATTTTGCAATGAGAAATGCCACTTTCACCCAATGTGGAACTAGCTAAAAATTGGTATATACCAAAACCGCACAAATATATTCAAGAAGCTTAAGTCACTTCAAATCTAAGAACGCAAGCAAATGTACTAATCAATTTCAATTATAATTGTGGTAGCACTCGCAAGGAACTGCATCATAGCACAAGGTAAACAATTGTAAACTCACCTTTTTTCCTGGCCTTACAAGCCTCAAGGCCACTTCAGCAGCAGTGTTGGCAGCCGCAATGACATCAGCTGCCCTTCCTGTCAATGGCCCTTCTTGAAGAACATGAGTATGTGCAACAACAGCAATAAATCCATCTATATGACAACCCATATCTCTACAACATGAAATACCTTATCATTTTTAGTTGAAATATTTATATGACAACCCATATCTCTGCAACATGAAAAACCTCATCATTTTAAGTAGAAACATATACGTGACAACCCATATCACTGCAATAGATAAAATTGATAAATTGCCTCTCTAAACAGAACTTCATCCATACAGAAATTGAGTTTTGAAAATAAAGGTTAACAGAAGGGCTTACGGAAAAGCTTACATCTTCACAATATCTCCCTCTTCCAACACAGACTCATCACTTGAAAGAGGTGAGAAATGGCAGACAGTATTGTTCACGGAAACACAAGTTGGAAAGGCAACACCCCTTTCAATCTTCTTCTTAACATTTTTGTACATGTTGCCAGTTTGCCTAGAAACAAGGGAAAAAAATTATCCATGTCCACCAAGAAAAATAATAATAATAATAATAATAACAACAACGACAACAACTCCAACTTTAAAACACTAGAATGAATCATATGAGGCTAAAACCAAACTAATAAAGAGTCAATCAACCAAGAAAGAGCTTTACTCTCTGATGTATGAATCCCCTTTCTCGCAAAGGTCCACGATCTTAGCTTTCGGTTTGCATTCGGCAAATACTAGCTGCAAAGCCCCTGCAAAAATTAATCCAAATTTCTAGTCAATCATTCAGTCTCCAAATAAAATAAAACAATCCACAGAAATCATCAAAAAGAAACGGTGAAAATGTCCAACCACCTTCATTTCTCCCAATACTCAAATTCAACACATTAAACATGCCAAAACTCACAATATACAAAGATGAAGAGAGAAAGAGAGAGAGTATTACTATTAACAATCTCAGCAGCACTTTTGTATTTGGTGACGACCTCCGGAGAAGTGAGATCCAACTCCTTCTCCTCCCTCTCATCGTCCGACATCGTTTCGGAGCTCTGAAATCGTTCTCAAATCTTCAAAACAACAGAAAATCAGAAAAATGAGAAATCAAATTTCTCCAACACAAAAATAATAACCAAACGAATGAACTCGTTCGCAATCGAGAAAATGCAGGAAATGACGGAATACAATGAAATATTGTATAATTGAACTTAGAATCTCGCAGAACTCACCTCAAATAGCACTACGGCGAAAAGACTGAGCTCGAGGTGAACAAGGTAAGGGTTTAAGAAATGGTAGAATGTGGAGAATAAAAGGTGGCTCAGCAGTGCTAGGGTTTCGACACACGGCTGCCTTTGCATTAAATAGGATTTCTCACGGCTGCCTTTGCATTAAATAGGATTTCTCGTGACAGCATCTTTCTTAGGGTTTATGTTTTATTTTTTCTTTTTTCTTTTTTTTTTTTCTCTCTGTCGTTTCTCTTTCTTTTTTTTTTTATTTTGAAATTTTTTTTTTTATGAAAACTTCTTTCTTTTTCTTTTTTTTTTTAACTACATATGCATATGTCTTTTTTTGTCGTTTATTTATTTTTAATTTCATCCGCGATCGATTGTAGTACGTTTTGAATGGTTTGCCAACTTTGCTCTGTTCTTTGCTATCTTGTTGCACATTTGTATTTCAACCAATTTTTGATTTGCGAAAAAATATTGTAATAAAAACATGTTAGAGCTAGAAAATATGATCTCAAGCAGGTTATTCTACCTCACATCCCTACCTCACACTTTGTATTTTTAGTTTTCATAATTTTTTTGCTTTTTTTTTTCCTTCAACTTGGTTTTATTTTTTGAGTTATTTACACTATTAGCTCCTAAAAATATGCAGTCTCGAACCAATAGTTTTAGTTGGCTAGATACGATGAGGTTTCTGAAATATACAATTTTGACCTCTGTATTTATAGACTGTCTATTTTTGGATAAAATATAACAAGAGGACGGCTCGTAAAGGTGTAAGAGAGACAAAATAGTAAAAGACAAATATATTTGAAAAAATATATTTATAAAATAATTAAAAAAATAGGCCTATGACATCTAGTCCACACTTGTTTTTCTTTTTTCTATTAATAAAGGTTTTTTAAACTCATGTGTTTATTTTTAAACTCATTTTTCCACTTAAAAACCATTACAAGCGTTATGTATGTTTTGTCTTAAAATAGACAGTTTTATGGTAAAGAGAACAAAATTGTATGTTTCAGACACCTCATAGTAGCCACATGCATTGTTCAACGGTTATTTGTGTATATAACCCAATTTTTTTCCCTTAACAAAACAAATACATGGTTCCTTTGGATTCTTACCTCATTGTTAGGGATAGTATAAAACATAATTTTAGCAAGTCGATATTTTTTTTAAATTAAAAAAATATCAGTTTTTTAAAATTTTATTAATCAATAACATGCATTATTGAAAATTGATAGATAAATCAATGCTTAATAAATCAATGATTCATCAAGATCAAGTATTAGTTAAGCAAATTGTTGTTCGATTGGCGCACATCCTTCTTAACTCTCTTTACCCATATTCTAAACGTAAACCTGTAATGCCCCAAGGGAGGGAGTTAAAAGTTAAAACACAATTAAAACAGATTAAACAATTCACTTATCTTAAATACAATTCGCTTAGCTTGAAACAAAAACAAAAAAAATCGAGTTCAAACCAAAATAAATATTTCAAATAAACGTGTAGAGTTTTCGAGAGTTTAAATCCCATAACGATCCATAAATCTACAACCTTTGTCGAAAATCGGAACACATGGATAGTGTCAAGCCATACAGTCTTTAATCATATACAATTAAATTAAGAGAAGAGTATAATATAATCATGTCTAACATAAACCATTCTAGAGATTTGACGCATGCCACAAGTTCAATTGGAACAATTATGAAACAAATATTAACAACTTGTCATTACTATCTCGGTACTAACTTAGCATTGTTATTCGCAATCGCTTGAAGGGGGGTGAGTAAAAAAAAAAAAAAGAAAAGAAAAAGAAAAATGAGAGAAAGGTTCAATAGAATATCATTTAATAAACTTTGAAATTTTAAAACGATTAAATAAATAGAAAAGTAATTAAATAGATAATTGGAACATGGACTTTTAAATTAACAAGTAAAAAGTGAGATGAGATAGCTTAATTAAATTCCCAATATACAAATCATTGATATAACTTATACCAAATATACTTACAGTACTTTAGCCAATTACCCACATTACGAAGCACCCAAATCGAGGTTTAGAGACCTACCCCAAGGTTACACACTACATACCGATCTTTGTGACTATATAAAACCAACCATTGGGAGCTATAGGCATCCTTGGTGGTGTTTGAAAATCATTTGTGCTTAGTATATCCCATTTTGAGTCTAAAACACAATTTCAAACCCATTTGCCAAAATATGAAAACGACCATATTTACATATACATTTATATACACATTGACATACTTTTCACAAAACACAATGTATGATAGCAATTTTATAGGTAACTTGTTTGAAACATGCTCATCTCAAAACAATTGAACTTGGCCAAACAATACAATTTGAAATGTGACCACCAAGGCAAGGGATTAGAAATGTTATCTTTTTAGCAATAAATCTTTGATTGGCGCCTCCATCTTACAAGTCCAATCTGATATCCTGTAACCTCCTAATTTGGCCCAGACCTTTACGAATTTCCATCAAAGTTAGTGGGTAACAATTGAGAATACAACTAACACTACAAGTCCACATTATGCATAAATTAACCATTAGTATTCTTTTTACAAAAATATGATTATAGAATGCAAATAAGTTTTCTAAGGTTTTAAAACATGTTAATGGAGGTTTTAAATTACACCTCTAAACAAACAAAAACCAAACCAGTGTGTGTCAAGAGGCCCAAAGGGCTTTGATGGAAGTGGCAGCCATGAGGGCCACCACCCCCAATCGACTGGCCTCCAAAGGGGCGGTCGACCATCCATGTCAGAATTGGGTTTTGCCTAGTTTGCGCCCCTTCGTGACCTAGTCCAATCTAAACTTAATTTCTCTACCCTAAATCAGTTTTTCATGCTCAAACACAGTCCAAAACAATAACTTAAACATGTTAGGACATAAACAAACAAACTTATTCTATTTCCATATCGAAATGATAATCTAAAATCACAAATTTGAAGTTCATGTAAAACATAAACTCAAATATGCTTATATTTGATTTTTGCACCTTAAACGATATAAATCTCTTTCATGCATCAAGTTAATTCATGATTTGATGTTGTAAACAAAATTTTAGCACTTAGATTTCTCCAAACAATAATTTAAATCTCTGGCTTTCATCTATTTAACTCAAATTCATGCCCACACTTCTCAAAAATAGCATGCATGCTTACTTCTCATAAAAGATCATATTTAACTTAAGTTTAATGCATGAAATTAAAAGAAAAATTCAAAATAGAAATCATGAAAGAAGAACCAGATTTATTTTTTTGAAAAATATACCTCAAATCTTTTGAAAAAGGTTGGGGAATTTAACCTCAATACAAACATGGGAGCTCTCTTGAAGCATGGTTGTGGACGATTTGTTTTTCCTTAGGTTTTTGTGCATGCTTTTTCTTCAAAAGTTTTAGAAACAAAGAAAGAGAGGGAGAGAGAGGTGTTAAAAATAGGGGAAAAAAAGAGTGATGGGTGGTGTTTGGTATATGGAGTTTTTAAAAAATGGGGATCTTTCCATGTTGAGGATTTTCTAAATAGTTCATACTTGAGGAAGTAAAAGTCTAGTGTTTGAATTTAGAGAAGGCAAGTCATGTGAATGTCTCTAGCTTAGCAAAATGGCATTTATGTAAATATGATGAAGTGCAAGTTGAAATTTGGAAAACAAGTAAATAATGTAAAAATTCAAAAATTTAAGCTTTAAACCATAAATTAAATTATTTTAAAATGAAATAAATTTGTATGGAATCCAATTAATGCAATTAATAATATTTTAAATTATGGCATACTAATTAATTAAATTTACACATAATGAAACTAATAAAAATTATGGCACTGAAACTAATAAAAATTATGGCTGTTACAACTCCACCCTCTTAAAAGAAATTTTGCCATCGAAATTAAAGCTTACCTCAAAAGCAAACTGGGTATGGATATGGCTCTTATATTATCAACTCTAACTTCTAGTTGCCTTACATTGACGTTGTCATAATACCTTCACTAGCATAATTCTTCGGTCATCGCAAACTCACCACTTTCTAGTTGTTGATCTAGATTGAGACTTGCTTGTAAGTCGTGTCTTCTCCATGCGACGAGTCATGTTATGAAGTGATGGTGGTGAAATCGGGCTGACAGTGAAGTGTTGGCACACGTAATGACATCATGCATGGAATACAAGTCCAAGGATAAGTCAAATTAGCAATCAATAACATCGACTAGCTAGAAAAGTAGAACACACCTATATTCCTTGGTATAAGAAGCCCATAAACACCAACATCACTAATTCTCCAAAACAAAGAGACTTTTAGCAATACATAGTCACCCTTTTAGAATCCTATAGGCTCGTGATTCCTATATGTGTGGTTTTTCCATTAACATTGAGCTACCTGAAGTCGATTATATGAAAAAGAAAAAAAGGAAGTACTCCTAAGTCACACGTATCCAACTCGCATAAAATAACCGTGCTAAGTTCCTTAACAAGCGTTGTGCCTATGTATGCACAACTATCAATGCCAAATGTCATGACATGACTAACGTCCTAAATTGTTAAGAGATCTTGTTGTACACTATATGCTAATCCCCTTTTGCTTGCCACAATCTACATGTCATCAATACTCTAGACCTTGTGTAAATTTTACTTTTATAATATCACTCCTGGCTAATGACCTAAAAAAACCTTTGCAACACCATATAGCACTTGATGTCAATAAGTCAATGATTCGCTAAACCCTATGATGTGATTTTTTAGAATTCCTTGTAGATAATCATTTGACTACAAGATGACTTCTAGAAACATGAAATTTGGGTAGATATATAGAACCAAATGAGGAATCCCATAACATCTTCTATATCTCCAAAAGCATAAACCTATGATCAAGGATGATGGGCACACACATCTTAATTCAAGCCCTCTAATTCTTTTAAAATAGTCCTTAAATAAACAAAATCCCATATTTCAATGGCTCAACAACACTTGTAGAGAATACATGAAGCTACAAATATGTGTACTCGAGCTACTAAGCATCAAACAATACAGTTACTAAAGCAACAAATGTCTTATAATCGGCATTAGAGTGTGGTTTATCACCTTAAACGTAACGATCCTATCTAAAGGTCAAGGTTTAGCCCCTATTTATTCAATTCTTAATGTCACAGTAAAACTTAATCCCTATTTGCCATAAAGTTTTATTAATCAGTCTAAACAATTCAAACTAAATAAGATGATGCCAACTTAGTTCTTTAAGAAGGAAGCTCTCAAATCTCAACCAAAAGAGATATTTGGACCCCATCAAATCTTTACATACTTAAGACCTCCAGATGCAAACTCTATATACCACCGACGACAATTTATGAATGCGTATCAATCTCCTAAGAGGGACTTCAAATTGTACCGATGTTTGGATGTCAATTGATTTCGGATTTGCAAAGATAATAAAATTTGAAACTAAGTTTATTAACTTGAGTTCAAATATCTTGAAATTAGATAGATAATAAATCTGAATCTACCCTAATTTTTGAGTTTAATGTTTGACATTGAGTTTGAGTTTTGTTGCCTCTAAACACTTACTCAGCTCAAAACTGGGTTCAAACTCATTAAACCCCTCAAACAAACACACCCTAAGTAAAATGAGTGAGAATTATTAATAAGGTTATCCTCCTTAACTAAATGTTCTAATTGTGATTTTTGATAAATTTAGTCCAAGAAGTAACTAATTAGAGTTCTTGAAGAGCGTAGAAGAGGACATGCATACTCTAAAGAAGGAAAAATACATCCCTAATAAACTTGAGGTAAAACCAAACTATATATCTCTAGACCTAAGCTTGTATAATTCAAATGTTTATTTATATTTAAGTTATGATTTTTCCACTAGTTTAAGAAATTGAAATGAATGGAAATATTAATCGCATGTTTTTAGAGCATATAGTTATATAGTCTATAGATATACTTTTACTCTTAAAAAAGCAAGTTTTAGTGCTAGTTTAAGGACTTTTGGTTTAAGATACCATTTGATAGACAATGTGAAAATATAAAACTTCTAAGTTTGGAGCTCAATTTTATTGGAATTTGAAAAATATATAAAAGGGCAAGGTCATATATGAGGGGAGCCCCTCTAGAAATCCTAAAATTTTAAGAAAAAGCCTAAATGCACTAAAGCGTAAATTTTTTAGTGTTTTAGTGGAAAATCATGAAGAGTGAAAAATTGTTGTTTTGAGTTCTTAAAACTAGTAAAGTTGGTAGTCCAGTAGCATATTGATGAGCATTGTGTCCGAATGTCAAAAGAAATGGGTCTAAAACAAGCTCGAAAAATTTACTGTGTAGCCAAGAGGGACTTAAATGCAAAACAAGTTAACTTAGGGCCCCAAATAAAAGTTTATGCATGCAATAATTTTGAATGTATAGGGGATGTTTAGAAAGGTTCGTGGCAGCCCAAAATGAAAGAGGATCAAATAATGTAGCTAGAGACAAGTTAGGTTCAAGGTAAATGGACTAGAATTTAAAAATTTGTCAAAACAAGACCAAAATAGAAATTTGAAACTTGTAATGAAAATCAAATTTTAGAGCCTATCAATCACATGCATTTGTTAAATAAAGTTTAATTGAGATATTAGACACCACATGTTCCCTTATAGGGGCAAAAATGTCAATTTAACTTAAACTGAAAACAAAACATAAATTTAATTAATTTTATTGCCATATTTTTTTTGTGGTTTTAATCTGTATTAAGACAAATATTAAACCTTTTTGAGCAAAGTTGGAGTTTAAATTTAACTAGAAGCAAGCCTATCTCTAGAGGTCCAAATTGCAAAAACATACTAAGTTACAATAAAAGCATTAAGGATTGGGCTTAAAGTCCAAGACCAAACCATCAGGACCACAAGGAATTAATGGATCTTTGCAAACCCAATAATACAAAACCAAAAGATTTGCCCAAGACTTGGCCCAATATGGATGAACTAGTCCATGACTTAAAAAATATAATTAATAATGTTAATTAATTAGATAAAATTAACTATTTACTTATGTAAAAAAATAAAAATAAATAATTGACAATGTAAATTAATCATCAAATATTAAGTATATCAAGAATAATTAATTGATTAAATAATTGTGCATAACTAATTAAGGAGGAATTATTAATTAATTAAGCATGACTAATTAATAATTAATTGAGGAAAGAGAAATATTCAATTAATAAAAGTTGATTAATGATTAATTGAGGACCATGATTAATTAATTAATTAAGATTAGTAGGGGAATTAAACTTTAGGATTAAGATTAATCAAGTAATTATGAACTAATCAATTTCCCATTAATTAAGCCAATTAAGAAATTTAAATAATTAAGATTGATGGTTACGAGAATAAGAACTTACTTACCAAAATTGGATTGGATTTAGTAAACTAAGAAGTGATTAAACTATATGAAGTTCAAATTCTTGATGAAAATCCAATAAAAGGCTAGGTTTGTAAACTAAGTAACCTAACAGCTTACAAGTTAACTAGACTAGGTTACCTTAGCGAATAAAGAAAGATTAGATAACTAAATGAATGATGACTTACAATCATCTAAATAGAAGCTAGTGGTTTGTTTGGTAGCATTGTTAGAATTGAGAGTTATATTTCAAATCACAAGTAGTGTTTGGACAATTGGAAAAAAAGACCTCTAGTTTAAATTGAAATTAGTGATTCAAACTATAATTTGTAAATCAAAATAAGTTCAAACTAACTTTTTCAACAACCAATCCAAACAACAGTTCAAACTTAGAAGTTGGTTTGAATTATAGTTTGCGGTCCAAACCAATTTGTAGAACCCTTTATTGTTCAAACTAGAATATCAAACGAGCTATAAGTTTATAGCTAAAGTTTGAGTAGGACTTAATCCTAACTAGTAGACATACCCATTTGTGAAATGACTTTAGATCTATTCTAATTGTTTATATGTTACTAAATTAGGATAAGTTTATGAAATAAGTTGGGTGATGAGAATTCATAGCAAAGAATTTGTATGTACCCTGTGTAAGTAAAAATATCATCAATGACATGGAACAAAATTTTAAAGTTGTTTGAACATTCTCATGTTTGTTATAGTTCTATGAATTGAATGGAAATGATATCTATATATGTTGTGTTTATTATTGCCCTCTAACTAGGCTTATATGATTTGATGTGATTTGAATAAACATTATCATTATAAGTACACACACAAGCAATTGTTAGGATTGGTGCCTAAAGAATAAATACTTTAATTGTATTTATAATCTTTTTAGTAAACTAAATTATAATAATGCAAATAGTTAATGTATTAGTAGTGGTTTTCATATTACTTTCATAGTAATGATTGTACATTAGCAAACATATGATTCGTGATTATTAGAAGGAAGTCTTGGAATTGGGTTTCTATGAAGTTTATATGCATATAGATTCGATTCAGAGATTAATAGTCAAAATTATATAGTCTATAGTCTATGTCTATAGCTGGGCATTTTATACACGATAAGATTGTAATGAGGATCTACGTCCAATTGAGAAGATGACTTATGTCATTAGAGCAATTTGACTCCATGGCTGACATTGGACCTCAAGTGGATTAAATTAATAATAATTTCATTTCACTTAAATCAATTTACTTTGATAATCATTTATGTGTCATCTTAATACTAAAATAGATTTATGATTCCATGTTTATGCCTTGTATCTTTTAATAGACTAAAGACAGGAGTTCCAATAAATGAGGGCTTTATTGTTGGTATGTTTGAGATGCAAACTATGTTCGGTCAGAGCATAATCTATATATACGAAATTCATAGCTCTTTAACAGAGTCAATGCTATCCTTTCAAAGGCATTATTGGGGTATTAGAAAATATAATGAGACCTTGGTCATCTAGGTATATAGGGTAACCTAATGACATTTCGTTTAAATGTGCTACAAAAGGAATGTATTTTTTAATGGTGAAATAATGAAACTTTGACATAAAATAATCGAAAGGTAAAACGGAACTAAATTCTTTATCTGATTATAGATGATCTATAGGGATACACATAGTATAAGAGGTCATTGACAAGACTTATGCTTCTAGAGTTTTGTAACATGTTAGATTATTAAAAGTGCAACTTCAGGTCTATAGTGAAGCAATACTAAAGTTAATAATTAAAAAGATAGTTGATCGATGATAATTTATTTGTTATCATTGGAACTTGATAATATATATCCATAGGGCCCTAATACTAGATCGTTAATTCCTTTATAACATATCAGACAAATATAGATTACCATAGGAAAGATAGAAGTATACATGAGTCGAGCTGTTGGGCCTGATAGGGTGCATGGGCCACAGTCTCGGTTGGACTGCTAGTGGGTGTAGGCCTACTAGGATAGGCGCCACATCTGCATGTTTTTCTATTAAAATAATTATTTAATTAATTTTAGAAAATAATTATTCAAATTGGAAATTGTGATTTTGAATAAATAATTATTTAAATTTGATATTTAAATAATTAATTTAAATCCTAGTTGAATTTTAATTATGTATAATTATTCACAATTATTTAAATTAGATTATTGCTTTAAATAATGAAATTTTAATTTAAATTAAAATTGTTTGAATTGGAAATATCCTAGATGATGCAAATAGTCACAGAACCTTATAATGTGATTGGTTGGGAAATTTAAATTCTCTAGCTAGCAGATGGCGCCAACTTTATATAAGGAGAGAAAATTTATCTCTGGATTTCGATATTCTGACTTTTCCTTCTATTTCTATAAATAGATGCCTTGGGTCCTCATTTATTCTCGAACTGCCCAAGTGCAAATTAGAGAGTAGAACTTTGATAACCCTTCTTTAGTAATCTTGGTTTCTCGGCATTGAGTGGTTGGCAGAAGTGTAGATATTGTCACAACCTGCCTTTTTGCAGGCTATGAAAGACTTTTTCTTACTTACATATAGGTGTAAAACTCAGAATTTTTTTTTTTTAAAAGACAAGTCATTCATCAGATGCAAACAAATACATATATTTACATAAACACACTTCCTTTCCCAACACTGTTGTTAAATATTCTCGATGGAGGTTTTGATATACTTAACTATGTTTAGCTTTCACATAACCCGTTCAAAAATAATTTCAAAATGTATATAACAACAGAAACATAACTGTGGCGACATCTATACCCATTCTACTCATTACTCATCACCCTCTGCCAGCTCATCAGTGACTTGGTTTTGACCTTTTAATAGGAATACCTACAGCATGAAATACTATGTGAGCTTTCACCTAGTAAGTCCCAATAAAATCTACATGCATAATTCACCCAGATGCATGATCCAATTATATTTTCTTATAAACATACTTTATCGTTAATATTTCTTATCTTTAACTAGGGCCCAAGTGTTCATACCATTGCACACTTAGGTCTACGTAACACCGTGATCATACTATATCCTTGAACTCCTTTTGAGTCAGGAGTCGGTACGACACTTTTCTTAGTTTCTGGTGATATAATTACCAGTCCAATTATTATGGTTAACATACTATGCATGAAGTGATAAACACATGTTATACACCATACATAAATATTCTTGTACAGAATAGTACACACTAGTATATACTTCTATACTTACAAGTATACATTAACATACACACTAGTATACCATATAATATACACACAGGCATTTATTTAGTATACTCACAGGTATACACCAACATACTTATAGATACTCATATCATAGCATACACACATGTATACACCTTGTTATATACACAGGTATACATATACACATGTCACACTCTATACCTACGATTCTATACTATAGGTGGGATGGGTACTTACTTGATTCGAACATCGGGTAATTCAACCTCGATTTTCCTCTGTCCTAAACTTCTAGGATCTTGTTGGCCAATATCAAAGCTATTAGCCAATATTCACTATGTTTCAACACAAAGTGATCGTTAATTAATGAATTGAGTTGCATAACTATATACAACTCTAGAAACGACTGGTTTTTCTTATTTCTATCTAACTCTACCCTTTGATCTCTAATGAAGGGCAGGAATTTTTCTAATAATTTCTTTTTCCCTTTTTGAAATATTTTGAAGCGGTTTGGGTTATTTAGGTAAAAATAACGATTTTGCCCTTTATGACTCTACTGACCTATCCGAGCTCGATTTTGTTATTTTAACGAAAATAGTCACGTATTAATTTTAAAATAATACCTTAGTGGCTTGGATCTCCTTATTTCACATCTACGCCCCATTTTCGTAAAACTTTGCAATTTAATCCCTAAACTAAAAATTTTTGATAATTTTGCCCCCGGGGCTAAAATTTATCTCTTTAAGCCAAAATTTCCCATTTTTCATAAGAACCATTTTTACTCAAAGTTCCATACCTTAAATCATTTTGAAAAATGACACTTTTGCCATTTTAACATTTTTTCATTTTTAACAAATTCTTGAAAAATTAAATTCTCACAAACAATTGAGATTTTCGACAAACCATCTTTGATGCATAACAGTTTTGTAGAGATCTACAACTTTCATATTTTAACTTTTCCCAAATTCTCACTGTTCAAAGGTTTTTTGGGTATTTTTCAAATCTATCGAGGGAAAACTTTTTCTTTCAATTTAGTCCTTAGGGTATTTTTGTAAAAATCTATTTTAAAACTACCTTCCAGCCACTGCATTGACAGATTCACCCCTTGTCGAAACCTTTTCTATATCAAAACACCATTTTTGCAAAACTTAACCTTAAAATTACAAAAATAACTTGCTTTGCATAACTACCATTTTGCATCAACAACCCATAATTTTGACAATATCATCATACCATAAGTCACATACTCACGGGATATAATCAAAACTTTGCCTAAAAACATCACATGCTTTAGAAATAATAAAAATCAAAACAAAAATTACATAATTCAAGTTTAAGGGGTTAAAACTTACCCAAAAAGGAATTTTGTGTTTCAAGCCTTCCAAGACTCCTTTGAAGCTCTTCCCTAAGCATTTTTCATGCAAAAATCACCTTGAATCAAATCCCTCGTTAACCCATGAAAAACCCTAAGAAAACTTGAAAAAAAGTTTAGGTTTTACCTCAAATTTGAAGAAATACTTTGAACTAGACTTTTTGAATTTGGTTGGGGTCAATTTTTACAAGGTTTTGAGGTTGGAAATTTTTTTCGAAAGGCTTTCCAATGGTTGCGGAATATTGAGGGAAAGATGAGAATAAGTTTGGCTCATTTTGTAATTAATTCAAGGTTATCTCAACCATGGTGACTCATCAACAAATTAATGGACTTGTTAGATGGCAAATTGTCATTGGGCCACATTTTTTGATATAGTAGCCCAATAGGATTTTGTTGGGTGTCCACTTAGTGGCCCCAAAAATTTACACTGTATAATTTTTCACCACACTGTATTTTTCTTACACCGTCGTAGTCAAATTACTGCAAACTTGTAACCTTAGACTGTGTAAACTATTTTACTTGCCTTTGGTTTACTTTTGGAGGCCAAACGTTACATTTTCTACATCTACGTTTTCACTTAGCAGTATACTTGTACTACGTCGGCCTCCTTTTTACACTAGGTTGGGTTTCGATGGACTCTTGTCTTACTCGTATTTTAAGTACCCATTCGTTTGTATCACAATTTTGCAATTAATTGTGATATAAAATTCATTTTATGGATATTATTTACAAATTTTTGAGTAATTACACTCATAAAATTTGTATTAAAAATATCCAACATTGCGTTACATATGTAGAGAAATCTTCAGTTAATACTACCCAATTATACATTATCACTATTTTACAAAAATTATAATTTTTAAGGGTAAATTTATTAATTAAACTCAATTTAAATATTAGATTTTATTAATGAATTTCCTTGATCATTACAGATATGGAGGAAAATTGTTGAGCCCTGCCTACACACAAAACGATCTAAAGGAAGAGAATAGCATTGAATATCTGACGGTAGAGATTTGTTCTTGAAGAATTGTTCTATTAGAAGTGTTCTTTCTAGTCTCTAACCGGTATGTTTAATGATTTAACTTGTTTATAGTATCATGAGTTAGTTTCTGGGTAATCAAATAAAATTTTTTTAAAATTCCACCACGTTACTAAACCGATTAAAAAAAGGAGAATGTAGAAAAGTTTTTATAAGTGCATGTCGATCTCTAGCCAAATGGGACTTTATCAACCTTTGAAAAGAAGAGAGAAACTTTTGTATGGCCTTGGGTGTGTTTGTTTTTTGTAGCTCCTTTAGCACCACATAGATCACATGCAATTGGTATGAACATAAAGCCCATAAGAAAATGTTTTTCCAAAAGGGAAAATTCATAATTGGAAGAATTTATAATTAATTGTGCATCATTGTGAGATAATATTTTTGTACTTGTAAGCAAAATCTCACAATTCATATTCATATAAATAAGGGATTCCACGAATTAGGGGTTAATTTGTAATCCAATCCTTTACTCTAGATTAGGACCACTGTATTGCTACAAAGTGGGACCAGTTCGTGAGACCTTCCGATCCAATCCAATATGAGAACATTGCATTTTGCAGATTGGATTCTATGGATTTATGGATTGTCTTAAAATTCATCAAAAAAACTAGAAATCAATATTAGCAAAACATAGTTCAACAAAATCCAATACATTATAAGCCAATCAAATCCAAGTCTTTGATAGTATACTAAAATATGGCATTACAATCCATTGTAAGAAACAAATTAGTATGATGATTGGGATAAAAATTAAGTTGGGCTTTCTTTTAAAAAAAGGAGAAAGAACAAAATAGTAGATTTCGATTAAGGTTTAGTATATAATGTCATACGGCTTCAAAATATATAGTTAATAACATATCATGAGAAATTTCACCTTTGTCGGCACTGGCAGTGGCCCAAAAATATTATTTTTATATGATAATATTGTATTTTTAAATAATGAAAAAATTATCAACGACATCAAGGGTTATCACTGGTACTGGCAATGTCATCGGCCGATGGGAAATATTGTACTAACATATGAATATTATATTTCTACCCAAATGCCAAAATTTACTGGTAACCTCACCGGACCCCTAGAAATACCATATAACATGTAGATATTGAATTTATATGTAAATATAAAAATATATCCAAGATTTTGCTAGACCACTGGTGACCAAAAAATACAATATTTACCTATAAATACTGTGTTTACATGTAAATATGAAAATTTACCAAAAACTATGTCGAACCATCAGCTGCCAGGAAATATAGTATTTTCTTGTAAATAATGCATTTACATATAAATATAAAAATTTATCGGACACTTTGCGTGACCACCGATAGTTGGGAGACACCATATTAATATGTAAATATCGTATTAAAGTATAAATAATGTATTTACGTATAAATACTAAAATTTATCGTTGACTTCATTAGACCACAAGTGGCCAGGAAATATAGTATTTGCCTATAAATACTGTATTTATATGTAAGTACAAAAATTTAGCAGCGACTCTACTAGACTACTAACGAATGAGAAATACCATATTAATATGTAAATATTGTATTAATCTGTAAATATAAAAATTTACTAATGATTTCGTCAAACCATTGGCAACCAGGAAATATAATATCTACTTATAAATACTTTATTTACATGAAAATACTATATTTACGTAGAAATACAAAAATTCACCAGCACCGATAAGTTGATACTATATTTCTAGATTAATACTTTATTCACACGATTACTGCAGACAAGATCATTCATTCAAAAGTAAAAAAAATAGGGCACAATTAATACTTCAGATCCCCTCAATACTTGCTCTATATTTATGAATGTACACAAATTAAGACTTTGCTAGGTTGGCATTCAATATTGATACAACATTCTTACTATATATAATAAAAAAAAACTAGTACAGGATTGTACAAAACCTTCTTCAAAGTTTGATCTTTCTCTTTTTACCACCATTACAATGCTTAATTCTCACAACAACTTAAACCAATTTAATGAACAAATAAATCCAAACAAAAAATTACTAAATCAATAAAGTCACTTCTTCTTAGTACCTTCACTAGTAGATCGACATCCATAAACATTCGCATTTGAGTTTGAACTTCCAATCCTTCAAGCTTCAAGACAACCAAGAGTGAATGCTTCACGTCATAAGATGTGACTTGGCCGCTGCCGATGTTGATGATGTTTGGATCTCAATTGATGGAAAGTTTTTGGTGTTGGACTTATGCTTCTGTAGAGATGGATCTCAAAGAGAGAGAGGAGATAGAGAGTAACAAATTTTGCTTTGTCCTTGACCTAGCGGCAATGGAGGTAAGAGACTTTGAATCTAGCATCGTAATAGGGAGTTTGTCCTCACCAGTAGAAGTTTTTTCTAGATCTCTATTGATAGAGTCGAAGACAAAAACCCTAAAGAATATACGACCACTTTGAGATCTTTGTGACTCTTTGTCGAGCTGTCACCATTTGATTCATTATCGACCTTACAAAGAATGGTTGAAGGAAGAAAAAGGGAGAAAGAGACCAATGGTTGCGAGTTGGAGGTCTATGAGTTAATGGAGATGCAGCGCCGATGAAGCTTCTGTCGGCTATGGACGAGAGGGAGAGAGAGAAAGGCACAGAGGAGAGAGAGGTAGGGAACAATGAGAAAGGAAGGGAAAAAAGAAAAAAAAAAGGTTTAATAAAACGTATCAAATTTTTTGAGGATATTTTGGGGTTTTTGACTAATGTAAAATACTTTGTTTTAAAATATGCTATTTACTTTACTATTTCAAACTATTTGATATATTTTTCTAACAACATACTAAAATCTTCTATTTGCTACAAATTCTTAAAATAAAGTTCTTGAGCTAATAAACATATAAGTAATAAGCTTTAGATACTTAAAAGTTAATGCCGATCAATATTGTAAAAAGATTATATAGAAATTTATATTATATATAAAATTCAAATTCATAGATTACATCTTTATAATCTAATTGAATATGATGAAATGAATTAGATTGAATAGATTGAATAGATCAACATATTTAATGGAACGCCTATACATTTAAGTAACAAGGGTAAGAACACTACTACGTAGCTAACTGTTGGGTTGGTTAGAGCATGATTGATGACGGTGAGGCACTATCATAGGATACCGCTTTGCTATTTTTTTTTTTTTGGCATTATGGGGCATTTGGTAGCGTTTTTGAGATTTTTTTTCCATTTTTAAAAATGCAAAAAATAAAAATGAATTTGAAAACATATTTGGTTAATTTTTTTTGAAAAATGATAATGAAAATCGTTTTGAAAATAGCCATAATTTCTTTAGACTTTGAGAACAAAAAAAGTTGTTTTCTAGCTAGAGTACAGCAACACTTAGTCCTCCTTATCTCCTCCTAGAACTGATCCCATGGCCAGCTTTATCCATGGGCGATCACGATGCCACCTAGCTAAAGTACAACAACCCACAGCCCAACGACCCAAGGACCCCGTCCCTTGCCAGGGAACCTTGTTCCCCCCACTAGCATCCTCCCGACTCTAGTGCCCCCCACCTTTGACCTCTCAAACCTAGCGTTGGTGATCGTCGACCCCACTAGATCTCCATCGAAGCCTTGCAACAGCTAGAGGAAAAGCAATCTTGGATTTTCGTTTAAGCAAGCGATGGTACAATCCCAGGCTGTGGCGATCTCGTGAGAGGAAGATTGCCTCCATGATGTCGATCCCAGGCGTGAGGTTGGCTCCATCGTCGTCGATCTATACATTTGCCGTTGTCGGCATGCTGCCTTCACCAGAGTAGAGGAAGAGGAAGTTTTTCTCGTTTTGTCGATTATAATAAATAAAGTATTGATATATTAATGGATAGCTTTTAAAAAAAATTAAATTTGGGTTTTATTTATTATATTAATAATTTTGTATTAAAAAATATTTATGTTTAAAACATTACCACATATACAAGCAAATACAATTTTAAAAACAACCTTAGTACATTTCTCAAGACATTTTCATTTTTACTTTTTTTCAAAAAATAAAAGCCAAACTAAAAATACTAACAAACGAGATGTTTTCTAAATTTGAACTAAGTAATTTAATTTGGATACTATGTTTATGTTCCAATCAATAATTATATGGTGTTTGGCAAAAGCGGTCTAAACTACTTTCTTAGTTACAAACAGTGTAAAGCTCTCACATGCTACAGTAACAATAAAAAATTGCAAGAGTGTAGAGCTCTCACATACTACAGTAAAAACAATTCTAACCAATAATTATAACCAACGTATCGAACATTTTATCAGTATTAATACAAAGTTGAGTGTGCAGAGGACACGTATTTCTTGTTGCGAGTAATTCTACCTATATTTTATAGGGAGAATATACTGTAGGACACACTTTATTTATATGCTGTCAGTGGTGCTCACTTATACAGCGTAGGATGAAAAGTTGACACTGTTAATATGTCATGGTATACCACGTACAGTATATATCTGGTTTCAGTGATATTTGTTTCAAAATAATAATAAAATGTAAGGGAGAAAAAAAGCTTTATTAAATAAAAAAGGCTTGGTGTGGAGGAAGAAAAAAATTTCCTCATACCTCGCTCCCAAAAAAAAAAAAAAAAAACGCTGGATCCTGGTGCTCTTCAGAGATCATCGCATGCTTCAACCTCCTCGAATTCCGTTTTTTGTTGTCTTGGGATCGAATTCCAATAAGCTGATGGCAAATAAGCTGCAACAATATTGTGAATCATTTCAAGATTGTTTGTAGTTAAATGTCTAGTGATTGTTTCATGTTCTATATCTGTTAAATTTTTTGATCTGTTTCTTTTATTTCTATTCTAGTGAAATTAAAATTTAAAGTCATTGTACTAAATGTAGGGAGCAACTTTTTAATCTATGTTTTACATTCAACCGTGTTTCTCTCATGTATCTCAGTTTTCTCATCAAAATTACAAACAAAATAAAACACAAAAAACCCATTTCATAATTCAAACAATCATGTAGAAAATCTTACATTGTCTTGGTTTCTATTTTACTTTCTTCAACTTGAAGAAGATAAGAGTTGGGAGTTGACCCATAGGTCAGTACGAAAACAGACAAGGGAAATGAAAAGGCTAAGAAATTACCAGATTGAATAGCCTTCCCAACGCGTGATTGAGCATCTTACCCCGCTATGGGATCGATCCCCTCTCTCCCGTTGTCAAATCTACCCCCCCTCTCCCATCGCCAAATCAAGTTGCTTCTACCGTTGCGGGATCAAGCGTGGTCCGCGCCGCCTAGGTCACGCCCTTTGCCAACCAAATCTTGCTCCGATGAAGTTTCACCATCACAATTGTCATTGTAGCCTCATCCTTCCCTATAGAAATCAATTGCAATCTGTATGTTGTTTGAAGGTTTTTTTTCCTTTCTAATAATCATATTATTATTATTATTATTATTATTTGTGTCAATATGACTTTTTTATATTTTAGTTTTTGTTAAAAAGAGTGATCTCATATTTCCTGTCTCATTGTAGTCTAATGCTCATGATTCAATCCCAATCGACCTCATAGAAATCTATGGTCAATAACGAGCACTACTTGTAGAGCATATAAAGCGTGTCCGACCATAGACTCTATTTTATGATTAGAGTTTTTGTTTGAAGTGATGGAGAGTAGGTTTTAAATTAAGTTATAAGACTTTCTACTGTCAAAGTTTACTTCCGAATTAATAATTTATAGATGGTATGCTTAGAATGATTTTTTTTTTTTTTTTTACATGTCTTGAATTTTGGGAACTAAGTTTAAGATTTTTTTCAAAATTCTGCGTAGCATGCTAAGTGATAGTCTAAACAATTAGGTCTTTGTAATTTCGGTAGTTTTTTTGATGGTTATATTTGATCTAGATATTATAGGCAACAAGACAAGAGTTCTATATATTTTAATTTGAATTATTAGTATTTTTTAGTTTAGCAAAAAAGAGTTTTTTTATAAAAGAATTAGCAAAACAAAATATCGTATTTCTTTGCTGGTGCATTAGTAATTGTTATTCTTAGTTTTTTAATGAACAACGTTTTTTCATTCTTTTTTTGTTTGGTTTGACATTTTTTACGTGCAAGTATTTTGAAAGGGTGTACAATTTTATTTTATTTTGTTTTAAGTAAATGAGATTAACTTAATTGATTTTCTAAATTACATGTCTTATATCATATGTTGTGGGGTAACCTCGACGGCCCAATGCCTGAAGATGAGATTAGGTGGCGGCCTGTTAGAAGTCAAGCCCAAGGTGAGGTCTTGGCAAATGTGTGAGTCATTAAAAACTTCCCACAAGGTCGACACAAGTCTGAGGGTATGAAGTCGAGATAACAAACAGGCCAAATGCATTGAGAGAATTCGAGTTATCACATGGATAAAACATTCTTTGTGGAATTAGGGACAAAAAAATTGTGTATGTCCAGAAAAGATGAAATTGGAGCCTTAGGAGATTAGGTTCAATTTATAACTGCCTATTACTTTATTACCCATCACTATTTGTATCTATAAATATTTGTATCTATAAATAGGAAAAAAAAAAAAAAAACCTATGTAAAAAGGGGCTTTGGAGGGACGAACAAGATATTCATAATATAGTGAAAATCCTTTAAGAATGGATGTAGCTCTCTAGAGTAAACAACTATAATTTCTAGTGTTCTAAATTTTTCGGCATCCCATTTTCCTTTTATTTTCCATATTCTCTAAAAACATCGTGAGTGATTTGTGAGATACATTGTTGACGAATTTTCACCACCAACCATTGGCGCTAGAAGGAAGGCCAGATTTATCTAGATATTAGACTTGCAACATAAATTTATCTTGCAATCATCATGGTGATAATGCATACCAACCGTTCTAACCCCACTGGGGGTAACAACTGTGTGACCCAAGGTAGCAACCAATTCGTCAAAGCAGAAGGATCAACGAGAGGCTGGTAGCCCTCCAGAATTGCCTTCTTGGAACAATAGGTGGAAAGGATGGGTGAGGTGCTTGAAAAAATATTGACAACCCTAGATGAAGTTTAAGGTCATGGTGGCAACAGTGTAGGTGACAACTTGGACGATCAAGGGAACCAAGCTGGTAACCAAAGGAATGGTGCCCGACAAGTTAACCCTAAGAACTGGAGAGACTAAGGGTAGCCACAATGGAAGAGCTAACTCCATGGGTAGTCAAGAGAGGATAGCGCAGGCCCAAGCGCAAGAAAGGGGCCAAAACCAAAGGCAAAATTTAGGTCTACCTCTAGTCCTATGTAGGCGAGATGCGGCATCATTTTAGATGGGTGAAAATTTGAGGGACCAGCTATGGCGAGGCAACTTGAGGGATCATCTATGTGCAAGAAGAGCTTTTTCATAAGGGAACCACCCTAATTTTGATTTCCTAGCAGTCGATTAGCCAATAAACCATCCTTAAGTTGATGCACAACTAATCGCTCAATAGGTACAGTAGCCATTTTAGCCTATATTGTGGCTTCCTACAGGCAAAGTAAGGCATCTAGTGGGTTGAGTGGCGAATGGGAGGACAAGCTTGATGTGTATCATGGTGAATAGATTACCTATACTAATTCTTTTTCCCAGAAGACTAGAAATGTTGCTCTCCTAGATAAGTTCAAGCCTCCCAGATGGCACCCTATGAAGGACTGATTAACCATAACAACGATATTCAGATATATGAGTCCGATATGGAGCTTTATGGGCATTTGTAAGAAATCATGTGTAGAGCTTTTAGTTAAATTCTCATCGATTTAGCCGGATGCTGGTTTAGATCTCCAAAAGGATACAAGACTCTAGGACTTAAAAATTGCTTTCTTAAACCAGTTCAAAAGGAGTGAGACCTCTTTCCTATCCAAGGAAAAGCTCAACTTTTCAATCCAAAGGCCAAATGAGTCCTTAAAGGACTGGTTCATGAGGTACACAAAGGAGGTAGCAACAATCACAGGCATCACAAAAGACATCGCCCTCATGGAGGCACTCAGTAGCATGAGGATAGATATTCTATTTAGGGACAACCTCGACCATAAAAGTGTCCAAGTCCTACAGAGAATTCTTGAGGAGAGCTCGAGGGTCCATAAATCAAGAAGTCAAGGGCCTAGTACACAAGCTAGGTATGGGAGGTGGAAGTAGAAGCAGCTAAGGGCCGAGCCTAGTTGGGAAGAAATAAGGTCATCTACATAGGTAGATCGGTGTAATTAGTGTTGGGATTGGTGCTTTTAAAGCATGTCATTTTATCCCAATTGGACATTATGAGAAATAAAGTGTTGCAGTATTAATAAATAATATTCCTTGAAGTTTTCCATAATGTATAGGCTTATATATATATGAATGCAAATATCATAAAGGTTCCAATACTTGTACAAGTCTATAATCATGTAAATGAAGAGTTCATAATATAGAGGATATGATTATGTGTACTTAGTATAAACTTTAGTTTACAATTAGTAGATAAAGCTGGGCACTTTATCTTACTTAAGACTGTGATGTTGTCTATTTCTAACTTGATAGAATAATCTTTTCTAGATTATAGTAATGGTCATTACTAAATAGAGACATCAATGTGCTTGGAACACATTAAACTTGGACAAGATAGAATTTAATTTCTTGTGTAATTCTGTAACGAGAAATTAAAATTCTATCATTGATAATCATTTTATGGGTCTTATCTTAAACCTGAGATGATTAGTGGACTCACATCTTTTTACTATGTCTTTTGATTGTCAATGAGTGAGATCTGTAACATCCATGATCTATATCTTAGCATTTTGGAGATATACTAATATAGGTAGTTAGGAATATTACTCATAGATATGGAATCTACAAGTCCTACAATATAGGGACTTAAGATAATATTCCCGTGAGCACTAATTTAGAAACTTAGATATAGAGTACTCGCTATTTCATATAGGATATCAAATATTAACAAAATCCTTGTTTATAATTTGTTCATAAAAGGTCATTTGTGAGAGAATTAACGAAACTCATGGATAAGGAAGTAATTAGAGAGGTTATACAGCAAACTAAGAACCTAGCTCTAATTATAAATATTATTGTGGAGAATATTATCACTTAACAAATGATTTTATTAATGGACGACCTTGTTGACAACATTTGATGTTTTAAGGTTCCTTATAATTCTGTATATAATTTAAGAATGTAGCCTCAATTTTGATAGTGGCGCAAAACAGAGTTAATAATTATTATTAATTTAATTATAAGATAATTAAATTATAAATAATTGTTGGAGCTTAAATTATATATGTTCAAAGGGTCCCCCTTGCTAGCTCCACAACAATCTTTTAGATGGATCAATTGAAATTTTCTTGGATTAATTTTGTCAATAAGGGCAAAATTATAATTTCACATAAAAGTCCACTAGGACAGTGTATGGCGCCACACACTGGAGCGCTGGGAGTCCATGTGGTGCCACTCCATGATTTTAGGAAACAAATAGATCATGTAATCTATTTGTTACCTTATAGCAGAAAAATATCTTTTTCAAAACTTAAAATGGATTCGACAGATAATTATTTGAATTATGAGATGATTTAAAGAATTGAGAAAATCATGAAAGATATTTATTTTCAAAGTTAAAATAAATAATATCTCAATTTAAACCAAAATTGGATCTTGGATAGATTTTGGATGAATACATGATCATGCAGCTAAAGGTGGTTGTGCCACATGTCACCTCTTGTTGGAGGCTTGGAGATCACGTCCAACTACCCTATTGTAGACATGATTCTTTGTAGAATCTTTGGAAGATTTTGCTCCGGCAAACTCTTATTGGTGTATCTATAAATAGACCTTGGAGGCTCTATGTTTAGCAAAATTTTTTCTGGCTTCCATCTAGTGTTTGTTAGCTCTTCTTTTTAAAGTGTAAAAACCTTTGCCGAGTAGAAAGGTTGGAAAGAGATATTGTAGAGATAATCTAGGAGATTAGACCACCGTACATACACCAGTTGATCTAGGGAGAGGAGAATATCAAGGAAGATTTGAAGGTTTTAGAATGCTTGACCATCTTGAACTATTGCCAAGCTCGTAAGTTCATGTTTATTCAATTATTTATATTTAACATCATGAGAAGGATCTTGAAAGTTTATGAAAAATTTTAAAACTTTATTCTGTTGTGTTTTTCATGATTTTTGAGCACACCACGTAACAACTTGTATCAAAGTCGACTCATGATTATGTTATGTATAATAATTGACTCATTTGATCTCCTTCTTTATATACAAGCGATGTATATGGTTCATTTGCATGATAATTGTATTTAGAGAGATGACACTCTAGGTTTAATATATGATTTTGAAATATGCATGAGATGTATGATTTCTGTTGTTATTGGTTTTTGTGTTTATGTTTATTATTATTTATATCAAAGTATTGATATTTATTTTAATTATGCCGACAGTGGTTCCTTTAGAAATTTGTTCGTATTATTGTTATTGATTGCAATTTGCTAGAGGGGTGGTCTATCATCACCATAAATTTCCTACTAGTTGTTTATTGCTTTCATAGAAATTTTTGTGAACCAAAAATGGTATAGGATTTTTCTATGTCATTTCTTCTCAAGGATGGAGGCACTTGAAGTCAAAAGATGATAACAAAAACCTAATTGTTTGGTTTTAATTGATTCTAGATTTACAAGCAATTTTATGGTTCTAATTTGATTTCTTATTGGAAAAGAAATTGAATTTGGGTTTTTGAGAAAAACCCTAATGGAACCACTGCCCTCGGGTGTAGCAGTAGTGGGTTCGTGTGCCACAAGCATAGACCAGAGGTACGTTGCATGCTTCTTGCGCATGGTAGGAGGACCACGAGGGCTCGGTTAGGTCAAGCTTGACACTACGAATAGCACACGCCATGGGTGCGCAGAGCTATGACTATCAGGGGCACTAGGTTTGGCCCTGACTGAGCCCAACATGTAGTAGCCAGTGTGCCTAACTCAAGGCCATGGCTGTGTTGCCATGGTGGCCTCCTTTGCCTTCTCGTTGCCACGCATGGGGGTTGGATTATTTTTGCCACCTTGTGTGCTTCAAATTTTAAAGAGTATGAATTTGAAAATTTAAATTGATACAATGTCAATTTTCAATATTTTCAAATAATTGTGAATAATTTCCAAATTTGAAAGTGTTTCAAATTATCCAAAAATGAAATCTTGGAGGTTTAAATTGGATTATGGAAAGATTTTGAGATCTCTAAAGATCTTAGAATATCTTAATTAACTTTATCCTACATTAGTGGGAGGAATTTAATATTTAAATAAATATTATCTATAAATAAATTTCTTGTTAATTAAATAAAAGTGATATTTTTGAAAGAGTGTTAGAAATGGGATCACTTAACTAGAAGAAAATTTAAAATCAAGAACTAATGAAATTAAAGTTCTAAAAGAGTTTTAGAACTTGAATAATTTCATTAATGCTTGTGGAAGCACAAAAGGGATAAGAAAATCAAACACAGCCTAGAAGAGGACTACATAAAAAAAAAAAGATGACTTGGAGATCATCATGGTTTTCTTTTATTTTTCTATATTTCTAAGTGGAACTATAGTGTTACAGTTGCAATCATTAATTTGCATTTTTGTTATGCTTGATATGCTATGATTGCCATACTCATAATTATTGATAACATGCCGTGCAAGGTAGTGAGTGCTACTCATAATAACATGTTCATGCATCACATAGTTTTAGGAATCTAATGTGATTAGTTGTCTTAAAACTATGAATTGAATTTGTTTAAGAGTTAAATAATTTCAAGAAACCCAAAATTCAAAAAATTGAGTGGGTGCAGGAATCTCATAATGAAAGGTTCTGTTGGGTGAGCCTTTTGTGTGAGAACCCCATGGTCTCCATTGTTGGCATAAGAAGAGTGATGAGTGGCCAGTTGCCTACAAGAGTTGTATTTGTCAAGCTTTATCTACCTCCTTAAAGATTAATTTCCCTAATTGGTTATTAGCTTCCGATAGACTGACCCTACGACGGCACTCGATTGGTGAAAATCATTAGGGTACAAAATGATGGTTATACATTCAATAAGAACCTATCAGTATACTAGCAGAATGAGTTCCTGCTGACTAAGTTTATGGACCAAAGATACTATAGTTGATTTAGCTGAATATGACATATTAATGGCCTAGCATGGTAAGTATTACCTACAATGATCCGTATTCCCATGGATGTTGGTGTTGACCATTGTAATGATACATTTTCTCTTAAGTTTCATACATCTATGCATTCCTATTTTGCTTGCTTTATACGCATTTTACTAGAATATAATTGACTCATATGATATTTCCAATCTTTATTAATTATGTTTATACTTTATTTCCAATCATAATATCTTTGAACTCTTTATTTGTTGTCTTAAGTCAAAACAAATTTATCAGTGAAAATTTCATCGACTGCAAACACAACTTGGACATTTTGTTTACCATTGAAAAGCACATATTGCTTGGGCCAAATGCTTCTAAGAATGCCAAGGATGAATATTACAAGTGGATCCAGTTTGATAAGATGGCTAGCTGCTACATGTTGGCTTCTATGTTGAATGTGTTAGAGCAAAAACATCAAAATCTAAAGGATTTGCTGCTGATATCATTGCATCACTCCAAGCCATGTTTGGGGAGCAAAACGCGTGTGCGTGGTTTGATGTTGTTAAAGTTATTATAAATCACCACATGAAAGCAAATTCTTCCGTAGGGAGCATATGCTTAAGATGATGAGCTTCTTCAATGAAGCGGAAATCATGGCTCGTAAATTTATTAAAAGACTAAAGGTGATATGGTTTTGGAAACCCTCCCCAATGTATTCATCCTATTGAAAAGTAATTACATCATGAACAAGATGAACTTGAACCTCACCAGACTCATGACTAAGCTCCAAACTTTTGAAAGCATGTTGAAGTTTAAGTCTGGAGAGGCTTATGTGGATGTTGCTAGTTCTTCTAAGATCAAAAAGAAGAAGAAGAAAAGTAACAAAGGCAAGGATACCTTAGGCTACAAGAATAAGATTGCCAAAAAGAAAGCAAACCTAAAAAGCAAAGGAAAGAGTTTCCATTCCAAGAAAGGAGGTCACTTGAAGAGGAATTGTAACGAGTTTCTCACTACGGCGAAGAGCAAGCAAGGTATGGTACTTTTCTTAGAAACAAAATAAGTGAAAAAATATCCTAATACCTAGATTGTAGATTCTGGAGGCACTAATCATATTTGTACTTCTTTACATGGGTTTTAGGAACCAAGGAAGCAGAGTGAAGAGTTCATGGCAATAACAAGCACAAGGAAGTCAATTTCAGCTATTGCAGTGGGAGTCATCGTTCTCTGTTTTAGGAACATTAAATTTTTTTTTGCTATTATGTACCTATTTTAAACAGTAATTTGATTTCAGTTTTTGGTTTTGTCAAAACAATCACGTTTTATTTCTTTTCAATGAAAAAGTTTCTACTTTAAGGATAATGTTTTGATATGTTCTGATGGTACTTATAGCAAATTATAACTCCCTATTCCTATTCACTACATAATACTAAAACTGTGCAATAAGATGAACTGAATCCTAGAAGACAAAAGTTGCAAGATGACTATGACACCTTGGACTGGGTCGTATTAACCTAAACAAGACAAAAAGGTTAGTTAAAGATGAACCTCTTCAAGAGTTAAGGGTTTAACCTATACTGAACTATAATCTTGTCTATAAGGTAAAATGACCAAGAGATCTGTCTTGGAGAAAAGGTCATAGGGCCAAATATCTTCTTGATTTAGTACACTCATATATTTGATATTTAATGAATATATAGGAAGTTGGAGATCGATATGTATACCTAATGTATTCCTAATTTGAAATCTTTGAAAAGTTCAGAGAATTTCAAGCAAAAATTGGGTAAGCAAATCGAAACACTTCGAATAGATCGTGGTGGGAAAACCTGGATGTTGGATTCATAAGTCATCTCTAAGACAACAGGATTGTCATAATTCACTACACCAAGGACGCCATAGTAGATGGTGTTGCAGAGAGAAGAATTGGTACTTTGCTCAACATGATGAGATCTATGTTGACAGTTCATCACTTCTAATATCCTTTTAGGGATATGTACTGCAAATTGTAGAATTTCAATTTACTTTTAGTTCCTTTTATATCTGTACCTAAGACACCGCGTACATTTAGGATTGGGCGTTGAACCTAGTCTAAGCCACTTACGTGCGTGGTGGATGTATGGCTCATGCCAAAGATGGATAGGCTGGAATCGCATACTAAAGTAACCAAGTGGGATGGTGGTGGTTTCTTCCATAGTACTCAAGACAATAAAGCATTTATTTCTTGAAGAAAAGTATACAGAGAGCAACAAACCTCAAAGTGAAGTTGTCTTAAAGAAATTATAAGAGATGTGATCAGCTTATAGAGTCATTAAAATAACACAGTCATTCCTATGAGACCAGTCGATGAAGTGAGACCACACTTTTAGAATAGCAATCGAGGATGCTACTTCGTAGTAGGAGGGTTGTAAGAGAACTAGATCATGACATAGGAATTGGAAAAGTTAATATAGCAGTCTTCAATGACAATACCAATGATCCTATCTCCTATAGTTAAGCTATGAAGGATGTTAATTCTAAAACATGGCAAGATGTGATGAATAGTGAATTGAAATCTTAGTACCTCCACAAAGTCTAGGAACTTGTTCATGCCTCTAAGGGATTAAGCCCATTTTGTGTCGTTGGATTCGAGAGACCATTCAGATGTTATAGCCAAAGGGGCTCATCATGAAAGGGCAATAGTAAAGTGTTTGCTAGTTGCAGAGATCTATTTGTGGACTCAAATAAGCCTCTAGATCATAGTATATTAGAATTGATCAAGTGATCAAGTTTTATGTTTTAATCAATTAGTAGATGAGCCATGCGTCTATACAAGAAAATAGAGGACAAGAGAGTGGTCTATCTAGTCCTTTATGTTGATGACTTTTTAATCAAGATAATGATGTAGAATCATTAACAGCAGTCAAAAAATGGTTGGCGAAACAATTCCAAAAGAAAGCCTTAGGAAAAGTTGGCTATGTTGATGAACAAGCTGGTAGCTTAATCTCAAGCCTTGTATATATATAAGATACTTGAAAAGTATTTTATGCAGGATTTCAAAGGGTTTCAAGCCATGAGGCATGAAATAACACTTTCTAAGGAGCACTCTCCTACAACTCCTAAGAAAGTTGAAAGCATGTAAAGACATCTATATGCATCAGTAGTTGGAAGTCTTATACATGCTATACTATGTAGAAGACTGAATATATGATATACGATAGGAGTTGTTAGCTGGTACCAATCGAATCCAAGTGAAAATCATTGAGAGTCAATGATGCATATTCTTAAGTATCTTTGGAGAACAAGACTTTAAATAATGTAACCAGGGTTAGATCTTACTCCTATCATTTACACATATTCAAATTTTCAATCCAATGTGTATTCAAGGAAGTTAACTTTGGACTTAGTTTTTACCTTTTTTGGTTGAGCTATAGTATGGAAGGTAATTAAGTAATTGGATTGTTGACTCTACCATAGAATCCAAATAAGTTGCATCTTTGGAACATGGCAAATAGGCTATTTAGCTCCATGACTTCTTGAGGAATTTTGAGGTTATCCCTAGCCTTGAGCTAGCAATGATGCTATACTATGAGAACAATGTAATGATTGTAAATGCATAAGGACTAAAAGGCCATAAACGAGTAAAAATACATAAAGAGATAGTATAGTGGGAATATGTGACAATCTATAAGTTCAATTTGGAGAACAACCTTGTTAATCTGTTTGCAAAAACTTTATTAACGAAAATTTTTTAGGATCAATTTAAAAGGTATAGGAATTTGAGAGATGTCACTCATGCTTTAACACAAGTAGGAGATTGTTACGATCAATGCTTTTAAAACAAGTCGTTTTATCCTAATTGGAGATTATGAGAAATAAAGTATTGCATTATTAATAAATAATATTCATTGATGTTCTCCATGATATATATATGATGAAACATATGTATGCAAATATCATAACGTTTCCAATACTTGTACAAGTTCATAATTATGTATATGAAGAGTTCATAATAGGATGTGATTACGTATACTTAGTATAAATTTTAATTTACAATCAGTAGAAAAAGTTAGGCACTTTATCTTACTTAAGATTATGATGTTGACTATTCTCAACTTTGTAGAATAATCTTATTTGGACTATAGTAATGGTGATTACTAAATAGAGACATCAATGTGTTTATTACACATTAAACCTAGACTAAGATAAAATTTAATTTATTATGTAATTCTGTAACGAGAAATTAGAATTCAATCACTAATGATCATTTTATGGATCTTGCCTTAATCTTGAGGTGATTAATGGATCAGATCTGTTTGTTATGTCTTTTGATTACCAATGAATGAAATCTATAACATCCTTAATCTATATCTCAATATATTGAGACATATTAATATAGGTAGCTAGGAACATTACTTACAGATATAGAATCCATAACTCTTATAAGATAGGAGGTTAAGATAATATTCCTATGAGTATTAATTTGAGAACTTGAATGTAGAGATCTCGCTATTTGACATGGGATATCAAAAATTACCAAAATACGCGTTTATGATTTCTTCATAAAAAAGTCATCTATTAGAGAATTAATGGAACTCATGGACAAAGAAGTAATTAGAAAGATTGTACAGAAAACTATAAACCTAGCTTTAATTATGAACATTATTATGGTGGGTATTATTACATGGCAAATGATTATATCAATGGATGACTTTATTGACAACAATCGACATTTTAAGATTCCTTATAATTCTATATATAATTTAAGATTGTAGCCTCGGTTTCTAATAGTGGCACAAACCGAAGTTAATAATTATTATTAATTTAATTATGAGATAATTAAATTATAAATAATTATTGGAGCTTAAATTATATATGTCCATAGGGTCCCATCGCTAGCTCCATAACATTCTTTTAGATGGATCTATGAAAATTTTTTTGGATTAATTTTGTCAACAAGAGCAAAATTGTAATTCATACAACAGTCCACCAGAGTTGTGTGTCGCCACACACTAGAGCTTTAGGAGTCCATGTGGTGCCACTCCATCTTCATGTAATTTATTTGTTATCTTGTAGCAAAAAAAATAACTTTTTCAAAAATTAAAATAGCTTCTATAGATAACTATTTGAATTACGAGATAATTTAAATAATTAAGAAAATCATGAAAGATATTTATTTTAAAAGTTAAAATAAATAATATATCAGTTTGAGCTAAAATCGGATCTATGATATATTTTGGATGGATACGGGATCATATAGTTAAAGGTGGATGTGACATATGTCATTCTCCTATTGGAAGCTTGGAGATCACGTCCAACTTCCCTATGTTAAGTGTTATTCTCTATAGAATCTTTGGAAGATTTTGCTCCAAATAACTCCTACTAGCATACTTATAAATAGACCTTGGAGGTTCTATGTTCAGTTGAATTTTCTCTGGCTTCCATCTAGTGCTCTTTAGCTCTCCTCTTTAGAATGTAAAGAACCTCTGTTAAGTAGAAATGTTGGAAGGAGATATTGTAGAGATAATCCAAGAGATCTCCCCAGTTGTTGGAAAAAGTACGCATTTAAATCAGAGAATTTTTCAAAACACAAGTTTGACATATTAAATACATAAATTAATGACAAATCTTACTAACCTCTTTATATACCAAAAGTAGTAGGAATCCGTAAACAAAAGAACGTTTAGAAGAGCCTCAACCAATTGGTTTTCTTTGCTATTCTCTATCCATGATCGGAGTGCAAGTAGTCGCACATTGTATAGTTTTTCCTCCGATGACTTTCCTTCTAACCACTTGAGAAAACCTAAAGCTAAGATTCTTGATGTTGAACAATAGCTCTCAGGGAGCTTTAGAGTTTCTCTCACTAGAGTACCCACTATATGATTCTCAAAATGATCTAAATAACAAAGAAAACTCACTCTCTATTTATAGTGATCAAATTTAGGGTTAAACCTTATCATATTAGGCCTTAAAAGTCAAGTTTGGATAAACTTTTTTATGAAAAACATGTAAAAAATGTGTACATTGATTGTTGCATGTTCAGCAAGCCGATTTGGGAGATTGGCTCATCGAACTTACTCCATCAGCATGTCGAAGTTTCCCATCAGCCTGCAATCATGTGATAATCTAGAATCCTCAAAATATCTTATTTTCACCTAGGAATCTTAGATAAAGCATCAGTTTTAATTCAAATAAGTCAATAGAGAAGTTATCTAATCAAAATAGTTATATTTACATAGTAAATAAAATATTATCTAAATAATTCAACATGTTTATCTTGAATTCATTTAACTAATAAACTAACATGAATTATTAAATTAAGTATTATCAAACTTTGACCAATCTAATAATTTAACACAAATCACCAATATGTAGAAAATAAGGGCGTGTCATTACTAGATTTATTATGAGTTAGCAAAGAGGAATCGATGGATATATATAGATCAAGCTCATGTTATTATAAAACAACATATTCTAGATACATATTTTATAATTATCAACTCTAACGCTACTCCACTACAAGCTTAGAGCTGCATTCTCGAACCATAAAAATTACAAAGCTCCAAAACGCTAACCGTCGATTACATATCATAATATGTCACATCCCCATTGGATATATATAATCGGCTTAAAGATAAATTTCATTTTACCTTCCAAATTATTTTTATTTTATGTTCCATTATCATAACATTGGAATACTTACTATCTATAGATAGTATACCATCCTAATTATAGGATAATTGATATAAGAGAATATCATTAACTCTACAAAAGAGCTATGAATTCCATATCTATGAATAATGAGCCTACGTGAATCAAGAGTCATGCCTCTAACGTACAGGCATGCATACCATTATTAAATTAGGGTGTCACCCTTTGGTATATCAAAACACATAAGTCAATAATACAGGCTCATTAGTCATTTTAAGATTAAGACACAGCAGATATGATTGTCCAAAGTGAATTAATTTGAACAAATGAAATTATTAACCAAATCAATTTAACTCTTTGTCCCGATCCAATACATTGTCACCTATGACAATGTACTAATGTTTCTACTCGTAAAGTCCTACTCCGATAACCAAGACAAGTCATCTCTCATTAGCAATGTAGTCAACATTACAATCTTAATATGAACAAAGCGTCCAACTTTATTTCCTTGATTATGGATCTTATGATTTAGACCATCACAACATGAATAAAGCACCCAAATTTATTTCCTTGATTGCGAATCTTCTGATTTAGACCATCACCTTTAAGATTCATCTCTTCCACATAATATGTTCATTATATACACGATTTTTAAAGGTTTAGACTGACAGTCTCAGACTTTTGTTTGCTTATCATACATTTAACAGAAATGAACCAAAAGAGGACAACATTTGGTATATAATTAATAAATAAACTTTTTATTGATAAAATGTCTCCAAAAACATATAACAACATTTTACTCTTTAGGGCACCATGTCTAATAATCTCCTACTTGTACTAAGTGAGTAAATATGATATATTACGCATCCCTATAACCCTGATAGACCATAATGTCCTCAGACACAATCATGAGCATTTCTATATTTCTACGCACCATGATGTCCTTTATCACATGATACTTTCGATGAATATGGTTACTCTTCTTGTGAAATATTAGTTCCTTAGCATTAGCTATTGCTACAGTATTATCACAATACATCGACACTGCCTTATCCATACCATGAGCTACATCAAGATCCCCAAGGAACATGTGAAGCCACACTGCTTCTTTCGAAACATCACTAGTTGCCACATACTTGGCCTCCATCATTGAATCTTAGTGCAATCTTGCTTGACACATCTCTAAACAATGGTGCCTCCACCCAGTGTAAACATAGAACCAGAAGTTGATCTTCTCGATGTTGGAAAAGTACACAGTGAAATTTTTAAAATTTCAAATTAGAGTAGTTTCCAAAACACAAGTTTGATATGCTATATGTATAAATTAACCTGATCTTACTGACCTTGTATTCGCCGAAAAGCTCCCGAAATCTATGTCGAGAAGTAACGTTCCAAAAGAGCCTCAACCAACTGGTCTTCTTTCCTATTCTCTATCCACGATCGGAGTGAGTGTGGGCTCATACGTACAGCTCTTCCTCACAGTGATTCTCCTTCCAATCAATTGAGAGAACCCAAAGCTAGTGTTCGTGATTTGTGAACAAGAGCTCTCAGGGAGTTTCAGATTCTCACCAGTAGAGTATCACTCTTAATCTCTCAATTGATCTAAATAACTCATGAGACTCACTCCCTATTTATAGAGGTTAGGTCTAGGATCATTCGTTATCATATAAGGTCTCAAAAATTTGAAACAGAATCAAATTTGGGTCAATATCGGATGAAATACGTTGGAAAATGCGTGATTTTTAATTCACACATAGGCAGGCCAAACTTTCTCATAGGCAGGTCAAACTTGCCTCATCGGTAGGCCGAACTTTAGGATTGGCATGCCGAACTGCCAAAAAAAAATCTCAGTGAATATGTTATTTTCCACCTGAGATTCTATAGGATAAAGCCTCAGTTTCAATTCAAATAACCCAATAGAGAAGTTATCTAATTGAAACAACTTTATCTAGATAATCTCTAAGAAAATAAATAGATTCCTAATAATTCTACAAGTTTATCTTGATATAATTTATTCAAAATTAAATCAACTGATAAACAGACAAGAATTATCCGATCCCAATAATTCAAAAAGTTTAATCTTAAATTAATTTTGTCACAAAATTAATTCAACCGATAAACAGACATGAATTATTTGGTTCTTTCAAATTTCAACCAATCTAATAAATCTGATATAAGTCACCAATAATTAGAAAAGCACGCTGTATCATTATAGGATTTTGTGAGCTAGCAAAGGGGACCAAATGGACCTATATAGTTCAAGCTTCCGATAATTATGAAACCCAATATCCCAGATATACATTTCATAAT
>CAMOHE010039224.1:0-33542 GCA_946598075.1 Artocarpus hirsutus
CTTCTTTATCTTGAACATTTGCTTAAAAGCTTCCCATGACATCCCAAAAGCATAAGTGTACATCCATAGAATATACATGCCAATTAATGAGCGATAGCAGTTCAGATTTAGTTAAGTGGCATACACATTCAATTCGTTTAGTGCTAGGCTCAAGAATGGATTGTTCAAAGAGTCCCGAAGGACGGGCATGATCAAAGTTACGTAGTTAGGAATGTCATAATCCTGACAAAGTGCATCAAGTTGGGCCAGGGTAGAAGTGTGCCCAAGTCAACGTACTTGATAGTTAATACTTTCGCTGACTCTAGTCTCGATAAATGGAGATGCTTCGACGTTCTTTTTAGGTCTAGTAACCTCTTCAGTTTAGGATCTCTCCTCGACAACACTAGCCCTTTCCTTGACCACTTCCTTGCCAACCTCGACCTCCTTGGTATTGCCACGATCGAACAAACCTGGTTTATTATGGTCAGCCACTAGCCCGGCTTGCTCCTGCTTGGTCACTCGAGAGTTGCCTGGGCAGCCGCCCTAATGTATGGATCTTCCCCTCGACAAGGGCGATAAGGGTGGTTCTATCCAAGAGATCTAAAAACTCTTGTTCGGGGGTAGTCTTATGCCCTAAACTAAGAATCTAGGCTAGTCAAGTGGTGCTGTATGTAGGGACAAAACAGATTGGAGCCACCGGTCGAGGACCTCTCACGAATGCCTCGATAGGAAGCATAATTCTAATTCGAACCTCCCTCTCTTTTTTGGTAGTTAGTTGGTTAGACTCAGTACTCTCGCTCAAACTAATGATATCAATAGACTAGTTTTGAGAATCACTTATATTGCTTATTGTGTCTTTGGAAATTACCTTCTCGAGTTGAAAGTTAAAAAGGTTCTAGGATGATGATTTGTAAGCTCACAAAGTAGATCCTTCTCGGTAGTTACGCATAAGTGCTTAGGTTTTGCAAGTGAAATAAGCAGGGTAGGGCCCTATGTATAGGCGAAGGAGGATGTGGATTATGAAAGGCTACATTGATTACGCTCATCAAGGAAATGACAAAAAATGAATTCACACGTGTTAACTGGAGGTAATGCCTAAGAATCCTGACCATCAAAAGTTCTTGAGCAAAGTAACCCTTGGGATCCCATAGGTTCCGAAGAGACACTTAAGAAAGCTGTCAATGGTCTAACCACCCTGATCCAAAATAGTGCAACCTGGCCGAGCATTCACTAGGTGCACTAGGGGGACTACTATTGGGGGTCTGCTTGGATGGATTTCTCGAGGATTGCTTCATGAGCTCGCCGACACCATGCTTGACATAGCCTTTTCTGTGGAATCCAATGAACCTCTGGTTGACTGGCAAATGCCCTGGTGTCTCCTTCGAACCTGCCCGATCATGGCTGCCTTGGCCTGACATGGGTGCCCTATCTAATGCTTGGGATATCCGAAATAGAAGGCCCTATAAGAGGGGTGGGCCAGTCACCGAGTCACCACGTGGCATCCTTGTAAAATTTGGATAAGGAATCCTGTTCATGGAGGAGTTATGACACTTGTCGCCTACCACTTTGACACCGTCCTACGGTGCACCTGGGTTATAGGAAGAACCATCTCACAACTGATTCATGTGGAAAGTTATAAATCGGAGCATTTACTGCACCCTCAACATGAGTCGACTCTTTCACACCCACCTTTGCCTTTATCTTGGTTGAACAGGCACCTGACTTTAGCATTAGAACGTCTTTGGCTAGCACCACATCGATGCCCCCTTAACCTTCGAGGTGTTAGAATGCCTTTGGCTGGCACCAAACCGAACGCCTTTGGCAAACATGATTATAACATAAAAAAATCAGTATGAACACAAGCATAACACAATTAATGAACATGTTGGGAATTTAAACATGAACACGAGACACATATATCATGTGTAACACAAAACGATATGCTTAACATGTTTATCAAAAAGGCCGTAATAGGCTAACACGATAAAAACTATATATGACACAATTATAGTTCGGGTAACTAACAAATTTAAATTGTTATTTGGAATTCAATATATATATATATATATATATATATATATAAATCAGCTACTCTATATAAATTGAACTAAGTTAAGAAAGCAATACATGTAATGACTAGAGCTACCAATTTGGGTAGCCTAGTCGGGCCCAACTTGATTAATGAAAAGGGAGGTCCAACCCACCCAAAGCATGCATGGGCCTAGGGTTTCGTTGGGCTAAGCTAGGCCCAGGCTGCTCGAATTTTTATAAAAGAATTAAAAAAATTATCTAATAGGCCTAGCCAGACCTGGTTATAGTTTGAGTCTAAATCTTTAAACAAGCCTAGCTTGATGATTGGGCCAGACCAGGTTAGGCTTGGACCAAAAGGGATAGGCTACAAGGCGACCCATTTGGCCCATCCCAAATTAACAGCTCTAGTAATGACGCAAACATAAAATCACCAAATCTCAATAACTAACAAAACATATCTAAACACAAAACATATTAATAGTACTAGGTACGACATGTTTAACAACACCTGCAATATTTTTTATTTTTAGTTTATATGTGCCATAAATAGGTTGATTCTAGTTGTGTCGATGTATTTACAGCTCTTTATTAAACGTGTTAATGCGTGTTAAAGGAGGCGACATGAATCCAGTCTGTTTATTTTCATGTTTTTTATGCCAACCCATTTATTGGCTAATTAATAAATGTGCGGTTTAAACCTGTTTACCTTGAATCGTTTTTGTATCATATCATCGTGTCGTATCTGAAATTGTGAGCCCTATCTCCAGGTTTCATTTTTGTTTCTTTATTTTTAGGCAACTTTTTTGTCTTTAATCTACTCTTATTAAAATAATTACTTTCAAATATACCTAAATCTTTTTTTTTTTACAAAATTTTTACCTCAACTATGGCTCTTACAAAAGTTTTTCCTAATTGCTCTCCTAGAAAAATTTCTTCTTAGATATATTCCCGTCAAAATATTATTTTTTTTATACAATTCTCTCAAATATTTTTTCATATGTATTCTATAAATAATTTCCTATCTTTTTTTAAACCTAAAGGCAAGAGATTTGAACTCTTTATTTTTAAGTAAATTGGGTGTGATTTTACCGTTAGGTCATACCTACAACCACTTTACAATCTATGTTTTTCCATTAAAACCTTTTTTTTTTTGAAAAGTGCTCTATTATACATTTTTTTTTCGGCACTAAACTTAACTATTAAAAAAAATATCTAACTAAATTTTATTTAATCTCCGTAAAAACACCAAATAATACGCTACCTAGTCCTTAAGGTTCATCCTTAGCCCTAATTTAGTTCTTAACTTTTAAAAAATCTTATTTTGGTCTTTAATCTATTACTTTGTTTCAACTCTAGTGCCTCTATTAGTTAGCGTTAAATATTTAACAAAATTTTTTTATAAATATCTTACTTTAACCTCTAATTTTTTACTTTATTACTTTATTTCATTATTATAAGAGTTATTAGGTCTAAAATTTGAAATTAAATAGGGAAAAGCAAGAAAGGAAACCCGTGAACCCGATATTGTAGGTACGTAATACCAATTGGGTCTAACGTTGAAGGTGAGTCTCTCTCTCCCTCCCCTTCCTCGTTTCAGCTTTTTCAAGTTTCAGGTCCTTTGGTTCTGGGGTCGATTTCTGCTAAAACGAGAGCAAAAATACAAGTTACAACAGAATTTGTGGCGGTGAAATTGAACCTTTTTGGTCTAGTCGAGTTTTTCAGGCGACGGAAAAGCTGATGCTAGGTCGTTGTTGTCGCTGAGCTCCAAAATAAACAAATACTTCAACACTTCGTTATCTTTTACCTCTAATGTTTTATTCTTTTCTTGTCGTTTCCTCAGCCATTTATTTTCTTTGAATTTCTAATTGCTATGTTACTCGGTAGGTTATTATCTGTTCTTTAATGGTTAGACAGATCAGAAAAGAAAAGAATAAAAAAACTGTAGTATTTTTAAGTTTTGCTTTATTATTCAGAGAATGAAAGTTCCAAAGTTAAAGTTAATATGAAAGGAAGCTTCTTTTCTTAATTGTCGCATCTTCAATTTTGAACAAGGACGTATAGTGTTAATGGTTTCTGTTAATTTTTTAGTTCTTAGTTTTTTTTTTTTTTTTGGTTCAATCTCCTTTCTTCAATGTAATGAAAAACAAAAATTATTTTTAAGATTATATGTTATTATTATTTTCATAAGATATAGTCTAATATTTCTTTTGGAATGCTTGCAGTTTCTTTAAAAGAAAACTCATTTCATAGTGTTATTGCTTATGCTTGATTAATATGGCTACCTACGATTAATAAAAAATGTTTATCATTTTTTTCCCAGGTGAAATTGGATAAAATGACCTTTTTTAGTTAAATAAGTTATTCCTCCCCACCCCCCCACCCTATGGAGATAGATCTTGAACAACCTTCATGTGAGCAGGACAAATTAGATGTTGACCCGAATTTGAATGCGGGTGTTGTTGAGGAAAGAGACAAAGTTCATGTTGAGGAAGAGAATGCACATTCTGTGGTGTTTGGTGAATGTGGCAAGGAAGATGATGATGAATCAAATGCTGATGAAATCATTTCCAGTGGTCAGGATCGGGTGGATGTAAACGTTGCTGACCTGGATGTTGTTAATGAAGGGTCTACTCGTGAGCCCTGCAATGGCTTGGAGTTCGAATCAAAGGAGGAAGCATATTCTTTTTATAGGGAATATGCTCGTTCCTTGGGCTTTGGTATCACAATTAAGGCCAGTCGGCGCTCGAAGAAGTCTGGAAAGTTTATTGATATAAAAATTGCTTGTTCTAGATTTGGAAGTAAGCGCGAGTCTGCCACGGCTGTCAATCCAAGACCGTGTATAAAAACGGACTGCAAGGCAGGAATGCATATGAAGAGGAAAGATGATGGGAAATGGGTCATACATAGTTTTGTAAAGGAGCATAACCACAATATTTATCCGGATGATTTTTTATATGCTATGAGCAGAAAGAAAAAAGAACCTACTAATGTTGCTTGTGAAAAGAAAGGTTTGCAGGTGGCTTTAGATGATGGCGATATACAACTAATGCTTGAATTTTTCATGCATATGCAGGAGGAGAATCATAACTTCTTCTACTCCATAGATTTGGACCACGAAAAACGTCTAAAAAATGTATTATGGGTTGATGCAAAATGCAGGCATGAGTACATCAATTTTTGCGATGTAGTTTTCTTTGATATCTTTTATGTTACGAACAAGTATAAGATACCATTGGTCCCTATAGCTGGAGTTAATCACCATTTCCAGTATATTTTGCTTGGATGTGCATTGATTGGGGAGGAAGCTACATCAACTTATGTTTGGTTGATGCAGACATGGCTTAAAGCAGTAGGCGGCCAAGCACCTAGAGTGATTATAACCGATCAAGCTAAAGTCTTGAAAGAAGCTGTAGCAGATGTGTTTCCTCATGCACGCCACTGTTTTTGTTTATGGCATGTCTTGAGAGGGATACTTAAGAATTTGGGTTGTGCAACAAACGAGGGACAAAATTTTATGGAAAAATTCAACAAGTGCATTTATCGATCTTGGACTGATGAACAATTTGCAAGGAAATGGCAGAAGATGGTTGATAGATTTGACCTGAAAGAGGATGATGGGGTCCATTCGTTATATGAAGATCGTAAAAGTTGGGCACCAACTTACATGGGGGATGTGTTTTTAGCTGGAATGTCCACGGCTGAGAGAGCTGAAAGCATAACTTCATTTTTAGATGGGTATATTAGTCCAGAAACCACATTTAAGGAGTTTATTGAGCTGCATAGAAAAATTTTGGAAGACATTTATAACATGGAAGCAAATGCCATCCTTGAATCATGCCATCAGCAGCACGGATTAGGACCTCTCTCGAATTTTGAGAAACAAATGTCACCGGTTTATACCAATGCAATATTTAAGCAATTTCAGGATGAGGTTTTGGGTGTGGCATCTTGTTGTCTGCATAACGATGGTGAAAATGAAGCAACTGTAATCTTCCGGGTTGATGATTCTAAAGAACACCAAAGCTTTGTCGTAGCTTGGAAAGAAGAAGAGTTGCAAATACATTGTTCATGTCGTTCTTTTGAATTGAGGGGATTTCTTTGTAGACATGCATTACTTGTCCTTCAAATGTCTAATTTTTCTTCCATCCCGTCTCACTACATTTTGAAGCGATGGACAAAAGATGCAAAGGTCAGACAGACTGTTACTGAAATACAGAGGAGGCAAAACTTTAGGTTGCAACGTTTCCATGACCTCTGTAAATTAGCCACTAAATTGGGTGAGGAGGGATCTTTATCTCTAGAAACTTATCACATCGCCTTTCAGGCATTAGAGGAGGTATTAAAAAGGTGTGTTGATGTTAACAATTCTGTGCGGGATATTGTGGGATCCAACATTCCAGCTGTTGATGGTCATGTTGATGTTGATGAGAATCATGGCGCCATCGTGGGCAAGTCATCTAAGAAAAAGAAAACATACAAGAAAAGAAAGGTCAGTTTGGTATTGATACTTGAATGCAGATGCCGTTATACTTCTAACCTGTGCTAATTGTATGTGGTCTGAAGTGGATTTTGTATTTACTTTAGGGAGAGCCTGAACTAGAGGGAGTGACCATGAGAATGCAGGACAGTGGCCCTCAGGTGGTTTGTTCTGTTTAATTTACAACAACTGATTCAAATGCAGGGCGTTATAGTATACATCTTGTGACGGGTTTTCTTTCTACAGGAACAGATGAACACCAGAGCAGACAACCTTGACCACAGTTACATTCCTCAACAAGACATGCAAAGAGTATGATTCTAGAAGCAGCCTGAAATCTGAATCATTCCATGATATCGAAAAAACGTTTAACTGAAAAAAGCTGTACAGTATTTTTTTTTTGTTGCTCTTTTGTAGATATGAATTCATACTTTGCTAATTTCTTTAGGAAATTGATTCTAGAGCTCAAACTTTTGATGGCTATTATACTGCTCAGCATGGTATCCAAGGCATGGTAAGGCATCTTTTATTTTAATCCCAAATTACAAATTTATATAAGCTACTTCATTATTGTTTATACTTGTAGGGGCGGTTAAACTCACTTTCCCCTATCCGTGATAGTTACTATACACAGGGCGTGCAGGTATGTTCTGTTCTATTACTCTGATCTTGATGCTTTCTGTAACATCTCATACTTTCCTTCTGATGTTTGCATTCTTCATCTTCTCAAGGGACAGATGCACTCGGCACCAACACGCACTGTTCACTACGGGAATCAACAGAATATGCAAGCATTGGTACTGCTGCATTTTATGCAAGCACACTCTTATTGACTAGTATGGTTAAATGCACTGAATACTGAAAGAAGCAACCTTTGTTCTTCTTGGGTTATGTAGTTGCAAGGACATGTTGGTTTCAGGGCGCCGACCGTGCATGGCTTTTTTAACCTTGAGGACAACATGCAAAATATGGTGTGCATTTGAATAATGCAAACAGAATTGGTGGTTTTTTTTTTTTTTTTCATGCCGGATTCTCAATTGTTTAGTGTACTTCTCTTTGGCTGCAGGAACAATCCATGGGCTCCTCACAGTATCACAGCCTTGCATCAAAGCATCTACAGGATAAGCACCTTTCCAGGTAGTTGGATCACATATCCTTTCAAAAATGGTCCACAAGAGGAGGAGATTATAAAACATCCTCAAACAAAAAGGTGGAATGTAAAAAGCGTCATGTATATTCAGTTCATTTGAACAGTATTTTTTCAGTGAGATCAATAGCAGAAGGTAACATCAAAGGAGATTATTGCTCCTTTCTTCCTTTTCTTTCATTCGTTTTTTGTTCTTATCATATGTTGGTCTTCCTTGTATGCAAACTTTAGTTTATACAAGAGGAAAAGGGGAAGAAAAGATCACGTCTCCTGCTATAGATTTACCTGTAGAGAAAGGATGAACACTAGTATATCTCCTTTCATCCTTTGCCCTTTTTTTGAGATGAAATGGTTAGAATAAAAGAGCCAAAGAAGGTAGCTTCTTCTAACAATCATGTGAGAGCTCAAGTAGCCAAGCTAGCCCATTCTTGAACTTAGACTGCGTCTTGTATGCGCAGAACATTTCTTAAAAGATAAAGTAAACTCAGCATAAGGGAGGTTTTTTGTTATTATCTGAGTCATGTATGCTGTATACTGGGTGTGAGATAAAGTGTAACGCATGCCCTAGCTTTGGCTAATAACTTCATTAATATTCTTGTCTTCTAAACCTTCAGACTTTAAGGCCTTGTATCCTTGTTTATCTCTCATAGTTTCAACTCCGGTACCAGGAAAAGAGAGAAAAAATCTCTTTAATTACCTCAGGAGATGTAAAACTCTGTGCAGAAAAAGGGAAGAGGCGATTCGTAATCGGTAATTAATGAAATGACTTGAATTTATTTAAAGAATACAGCTTATTTTCTATGATATGTCAGTGTACATCAGATCGCTTCCTCAAGTTGCACGACAGTCCATTCTTTGTATGAATGGTTGCCCCTGTGACAAGCTCGACGGATTCTGGAGATCCTTTTAACTCCACGTTAAACTTCTGTAACAACATAGCTAATGCCACCGTTGACTCCATGAGCGCAAATTGGTCACCAACACACTTTCGTGGTCCTCCACCAAATGGCAAGAAAGAAAAATCTGATATGATCTGATGATTGCAACCATGATTTCATTAGTTAGATATGTTGGAACAAAATTAAGCTGCTGAAAATGCAGGGACAAGTTAATAACCTCATTCGGATACAATGCTCCGGGGCTTCGAGATGGGTCAAAACCACCCCATCCTTCAATGTCTTCACTCTTCTTTTCCACTAAGAACCTCTCTGGTTCAAATTCATTAGGACGATCCCAAAAGTATGGAGATCTATGGAGATTATATACCTGAATGGACAGTTTTAAAAAAGTTATGTTTAGCTCCATGCCGAGCTAGCTGCGCACAAATATACAAGGAGGTTCTCCATGTCGAGAACCACCTCTGCAGGCCATTTAATTTCTTGCAGAGTTGGCTCCATGTGGAGCCTCACTGTTCTTTCCTTTTTGTTTTTTCCTTTTTTTTTAATAGTGAAAAATACACTAGAAGCAGAAAATGCAGGTCAAGGAGCTTGTGACCATGAAATTAAACATGCAAGAAAAGTAAACCGGGGTCCTCAAGCTTTTGTTAGAGGATTTAGATGGTGCGAAGATTCCAAGACAAACAGAGGAAAGCGAATAGAAATCTTCGACTCACAGAAATGAAAATGTCAGTTCCAACAGGAACTTCGTAACCATCTTTGTCACCGTTATACCCTCCTGCATACATCGATATGATTTACATTTCTTAACTCATACATGACAAGAAACAAAGAATTCTGCAGCAGGATTCTTTAACTGTGCCATTTTGGAACATTGAATATGAATACCTGGCAGTTTATCTGATTTGAGAGAACGTCTAATAAGCAAAGGTGGTTGAGGATACAAACGAAGAGCCTCTACCACAGTAAGTCTTATGTACCTGAAAAAACAATTTAGTTAGAAAACAAAGCCCAAGCATTGAAAAGCAGAATATGGCGATTCAACTTCCATAAACTCGAAAAACACGAATCTTCTAACCACAAACCACAGAAATAAAATCTCGGGGGTCATCCAACTACACTGGGAAAATGTGAGCAAAACAGAAAAAAAAGCATCACAGACGATAAAAGTAGTTGTTGAAGGTTGGCAGGTGAAGAACAACACAAGAAAAGGCAACAGAAGCACAAAGGAACAGCCCTTCCAAATCCAAGACACTGGAAACAAGAAAAACAAAGTCCGGCATTCCCAAACGTATCGTTCCCTAACAGTGAGTTTCACCAACTTGTAGAGAAACATGTTGCTTGTCCAATGTTTACAAGGTTGTTAATGGTCAAAACACAAGTTCACCAATGTAACCTCTTTTAACCAAGATTCATCATGATACTCGAGCAATTGGAAACCAAATAGACTTTCCTTATTTGAGCTCAAGACCTCAACTTTGAAATGAATGTGGAATTACTGTTTGGTATCAACATCAGTTCAGTTTGAGAGTGTTGCACTTTTGTGCATGCATAATGTTAAAATGCTTGGAAAAGAATCCAAAGATGTATTAGGCTTAGAGACGTACTCCAACTTTTTGATTAGTTCAAACGTTGGTTCCCCCTTTCCAAGCACTGAATCAATCTCTTTTTGCGCCTTCCTCATTTTGGACGGATTCTGCAGTACGCAGAATAATTAAAAACAAATAAGGTATATAAATGAGAAGACACGGAAGAAAAATTTGGAGTGCAATTTAACAAAATATACACAAGTATATTTATCAAGTAGAAGAGAATCGCACTTGAGCAAGCAGGAAAACAGCCCAAGTAAGAACAGCAGCTGTTGTTTCATGGCCAGCAATAAGCATAGTCATCAGGTCATCCCTCAACTGTCAGGGAAGAAAAACAAGAGCACATTAAAATAAAAGGCAAAAGAAAATTACGTACTACTGGAATATGATAGAATCTAGCAATATTATTAAAAATAACCAGATGTTTTTGATAGAAATCCGGTAGGAATATAAAATGAAGTTCATAAATGTTTCACCTGACGGTCATCAACATCGGCTCCTCGCATATCAACTAAGAAGCGCAAAAGACTTGCATCCTGCAAACTTCACAGTTCTAGGATCATAATTATGAAACTTGTAGAAAGAACCTACAAATAACTTGAGGACAATGTTATAATCTTTGCATTAAACTGTTTACCGACCTTCAGATTTGAGTAGTCCCTTTGTTGCAGTTTCTCAACATCGGTTTCCTGTCATTCAGTGTCAACAAAATCAAGTAGCGGATACTGGTTGGTGATTCTATTAGCTTCTCACTAGATATAACTACTCTAGCAAAAATTTTGCAAGAGATTATATCAAAAATTATAAGATGTTGGTGGTTATTAGGATGCGAAATGATTTCTTGAAAAAAATGTTGTTGAAAAAAAAAATGACGTGGAAAACTATGTTAGTAAAACCCTTTTCATGCAAGTGCTTAGTTTTGGAGATGCATTGTCTGCTGGTTTTGCTGCTGTCGAATTAAAATCCTATTAGGAAGAAGCTACGGTACATCACATTTTTTTGGATGAACCATGCAGCCTAATATTAATCATTAGATTGTGGTCCGAGCTGTTGATTTCTTTTTTTCTTCGGGTAAAAGCTGACAACTTTCATATTTATGGGCTTAAATCGTTTGCATCATCTAGTCGCTGAACTTTGGGTTGCATGTACCATAGTTTACACATTAAGTAAATGATTACAATCAATGACTTGTATGATTGGAGGTACATATGATATGTAATCTTATCTAACCTGTCTTGTCTCTTTTGCATTTCTGATGAGTCCATCAAGACAGTCGTTAATAACCTTGAGGTCATTCTGGAACTTCCTCTGCCTGGGGACTATCCACCTCATGAAAGGAACTTTCCAGTACGGAATATAAAAAGTCGACCTATGCTCGGCCTCGAAAAGGGTACCATACACTGCCTGTTGCATATTTATAAAACAAAAAAAAATAAAAAAAATCAGGATGATAGCATTGTTGACACCAAATGGAAAATCAACAGATTTTTAATTGGAAGAGAAATGTAAGATTGCATAAGCAATCAGATCGGCAATAAATAAAGTTCGGTTGTATCAGAAAGGAATGCATATGCAATACAACATAGAAAACTGGTTCTTTTATGGTAAAAATGAACAGATGTGCTTGAAGCCAAATCGAACTGTCATGACAGTTTCAAAGTGTATAGTGATTTAATCGAACCTTAATCACAGGCGATTCTTTCGTAACAGAACCAAAGTCATAGTTAAAGACACCGAGCCCAATAATATCAAGAGCGAGACTTGAAAACTCTGCCTCAAGATCCAACTCAATTGTCTTTTCCCCCTGCAAGTCCTCCCTTTCTAGGAGCTCTTCAAATTTCGATATTGTTCTTTCCGAACAATCAATAAATATTTTGACCATCGCTTCTAAGTACAAAGAATGGAATCCAGGTGCAATAACTGCAAAACAAAGTTGTAGCAAATTAAAAGAAAGACCCTGAAGGAGTTATAGCAACGCAACAGTCTCTCTTCCTGTTTAACAAAAACAATAAAAAGGTTCAAAACTAATAGCTTTAAAAGTCATAATTTAAATTTTTAAAAGATACCAGCATTAAAGAATATAGCGTGGAGAAAAAAACCATTATCTTGCACTTAGAATATGGTCCATCGTCATGTGTCCATGAAAACATATAGGGGTGTGAAACCCTTATTTATTTTGTTACTTGCTCACCTCTTCTCCTCAGCTTCCATGTATCAAGGTCAGCAGGTATCAGTCCTTTACCCATTATTGGTTCTAGGATATCAGCAAGAACTCCCTACTTAAAATTATGGGGAAAAAAATTTATCAGAAGAAGAAACTATTGTAAAACATAAAAGCTCAATGGAGACTAAAAAATGGTTCACGACCTTGTCATATGAAAAAGCATTTTCGCGAAGTATATGCCTTGCAACAACAGGATCTGATACAACGACAAAAGCTTTTGGTCCGAAAGCTAGCTTATATACTGCGCCATGCTGCCGAATTAGACAAATTTTGATACAAAATCATGACACAAAAGGCTTCCAAATATCACAAAAGAACAGAATGCATGCAAAAATTCTGATCAAGATGTCGATTGCCATTAATATGCATCATCAAAGTACTATAATACACGCACGCATGAAATTCTGCCTTACCCTGCTAATGCTAGAACTGCTGATTGCCCTTCAAAGGAGATGACATGAATGGCAGAATGAATGAGTTTACTAATTAAAAATTCAAATTTAGGAAAGGGAATTGAGTTCCTCATTTCTTTGAATTATTGAGTGCACCTTTGTTTTTGGAAATTAAATAAAGTCGGCCCACATACAAATGAGAAATTAAGATCCTTGATAAAGAGAAATTAAGTTTCTTTTCCTATGAAAAAAAAAGTAACCAAATACTCCACTTTTAATCAATTATTTCCTACACAAAAGTGTATTTTTATAACCACACACATTATTATTATTTCATTTCTTTTGTTTGATAAACAAAATTGGAATTTAATTCCTTGGAACTTAATTGGTGATAATTTTAGTGAACGCCTTGAAGAATTTTGGAACAAAATTCTGCTAGAACTTAAATCCTTTTACCATGAAAGTTATGTTCAATTCTTTGAATTTCTTATGTAAATGGGCCCTTAGCACAAAAAATAAATCAGCACTTCAATTATAGACAAAAAAATTTGTTGGTAAAAGTTTAAGTACCTCTAAAAACCAATCATAGAGTGAAAAGAAGAGCGGACGATCGAACAAATCGGAGACGGCACCTTCAGCCACAGGCATAGACCCTAATCTTCCCCCACTTAACAAATTGGTAAGTAGATTGCTTGCATTGTCCAGCAAATTTCTTCTTGTTTTCAATTCATCTGCACTAGTTGATTGACATCTGCATTGCACAAGAATAACCACACACATTCAAGAATCTCCACAATGCAAAAGCATTTAAAGGGTAAACGAAATAATAACAATAATAATAATAACTAATCCTCATTTGTCATGTTCTCTGGTTTTCATTTCCCATGCCAACATCAGTTGTTTCTTATTTCTTGGTTTCCCCAGAAGTTAAAAAGAACTAATTTTTCTTTCCTTATTTCTTCTTCCACTTGTTTTGTAAGATTAAGTGAAGATATACATACAGAGAAAATAGCAAATTTGTTAACACTCTTTCAAGATATGTCTAGTTTCAGCTTTCTCACAACCAAAAGTCTCAAACAATTCAGAGAAAAAAGGAAAGGGAAAAGGAAAGAGAAAAACGACAAATATATCATATGGGTATCACGTAATTCTTTGTTAAATAAATTCCAAAGTGAGTGAAGGAAAAAACTGATTAAAAAAAGAGAGAATTTACCTTACACGAGATCTTTTGGGCTTGAAGTTGAGATTATGTGAGGGAACTGAAGAGTGAAAAGAACCAAAATCAGTTGTTTGAAGTGTGACATTCATGACAGTTTGGGAAGAGAGATGCAAGAGAGAAGAAACGGCAGCTGCCATGGCTACTAAGCAAGTTCCCGACTTTTGTCTGGTGGGTTCAGTTCAGACAACACCCAGCTCCTAAATTCACTTCCACTTTTAAAACTAATGTAGATTTTGCTGAAGTGTCATTTTTCATTCCCATATTTTACTCTTTTTTTTTTTCTAATATTTGTTGGTCCACCACATATCAGAGTATAGCAATTTTTCATTATTATATCTCAATTATATCTTAATTCTCTTAATTTTTCATTATTTATTGGCTTCAATACGGTCGCTTTTAAACATGTTGGGATCCCTTTAGTCATGCCCAAAAAATAATAATAAGATAATTTTAAACCCGAGGGCAGTAGCCCGTTTTTTCCCACATTACGTGGGTCACTACTCAGACAATAATAATGATAATAGCAACCACTAGATCTGATCACCTCTCTCACCCTCCTCACACTTTTTTCCGATTGAAAAAAAAAAAAATATCTTAGGTTTTCTAAGTTGAAAAAAAAATCTTTAAAAATTATAGCGATGGAAGACCCAAAAAAAAAAAAAAAAAAAAAAAACTCATGTTCTCGTAAGCATAGTAATTTATCATGGGGTTAACATGAGAGTACCTATAAATATAGTCTGACATTTTAAGTATTTTTGTTTAATGATATTATAACTTGATTCTTTAGATGTGGCCTTTTTGTTGCAAAATTTATTCTCGGACTTGTTAGTCGTTCTAATAATAATAATAATAATAATAATAATAATAATAAGAATAAGATAATAATTAATCTTACTATCTCTAAGCTCTTTCCCCACAAATTATTGCAGCTTTATGTGATTGTTCATAAGCAGGGGGACCCTAATTAAAAAAACCAGTAAGATTAAGAAGAAGATCTCATTCATTTCTTATCAGTGAGAAATAAAAAAAATCCAAAATTCAAAAAAAAAAAAAAAAGGATAGAGGAACTCTTGAACATAGATCATTAATTATAGTTTAGTGAGTTTAGATGGATCAATGCAACTTATTTGAGCATTTTATTTATGTGAACAGAAAAAAAAAAAGTATGCAAACACTAATTCGAAATCAAATCTATCAAATTTCATTGTGGAAGATACTTTTTTTTCTTGAAGAATTCACCGTGATATATATAATTCATGAATAATAATATCATGAAAAATGAGTTCAAATTTTGGCAGCTACTTTTTTTTTTTTTTTTGGTACTTATCCCATTCAAAATATTGTTGGAAATGTTAAAACTAAAGTAAATTTATCAAATAATTTTCAGAATATTATTACTTATTTTAAATTTTGAATGATGATGTGAAATGAGGACATTAGTTACACCCAAAATAAAGATCAAACAATTGGCAGAAGATTCGTGTTCATCCCTCATTACCGTTGACTTTCAAACATTAGTTTATTAAGCTATTCAACTCTATACATATTTTTTCTTCAAAATGCCTATTAGTATTGGGAGTGACCTCTTGACTACAACACTTCAATGTTCATGGCTTGTGTAATACTACAACACTTTGCAATCAAAGCCAAAAATAAATAAATAAATAAATAAACAAATAAGCCAAGAATAGGGGAAAAGAGAAGTGAAACCAATCTTTACTTTTATGCTCTGCCCACTGAGCACCGCCCAAAAAGCCTAACCCACCAAAAGGCGCAAAACATAAGGAGATAAGGCAAACACCAAACGCAAGGGCATTTCACTTTCGTTACGTTGTTCCTCCTCCACTTTTGATTGCGCTTGGCAAAGTAAACATCTTTAGAAAGTGGAAAGATGCATGTAAAGCTTTTTTTTTTTTTTTTTTTCTTTAAAAAGTTTAATATGCAATCTGTTGGTTTTGAAAACCGAATTAGTGAAAAATATAGGACATGTCTATGACGATCCAATTGTGTACAGTAAAAATTTTCATAAACTTTTAGTTGTAGTTTATACATATATTAATTTACTATACAGATAATATATAAAGAATAGAATTTTGTCGTTGTACGATTAGAAAAATAGTTGAAAACTCTTCAAATTTTTAGAAATTTCACGCCTAGTCGTCGGTACAAGATGAACGGGCATGTAGTCCTCTTTTACCTTACACACTTACTTTTTAAGACCTTATAATTATTGGGTTGGTGCCCTACAAACATTTGCATTGTATATATTGTTAATTAATTAAATAAAATGATATTTATTTAAATTCAGTTATTTGTACTAATATGGATGCTTTAAACATCAAGAAAATTATATGATTGTTAATTTTATATATTAGCATATGATTGTAATTTGCATGAGGATTAAATTTATAGATAATAATTTAAAAAAATCCGTAATAATTAATTAAAGTTGGGATCTTAAATTAAATGTTACAAGTGCGGTTCACTCCTATTAAGAATAAAATAGTCTTATCCGGGCTATTACTATGGAGACTTTTGAATGAAGATACTTATATAATAAGATTATATAGGACTGGATCAAATAACTGATTATGAGTTTTTAATAATCTTCCATTAAAAAAAGAGTGTTTAAATTTATCACTACGATGATCATTTATATAATAGTCTCAATTTTGACAATTTATTAGACTTTTATTTATGATATTATGTTTTTTGATTCACTTGGTAAAATTCGATGGAAGATAAGTCGTAGCCTTGTATCTTGAAAATATAATGGAATAAATAACTGAGAATGATAATATATAAATATGAAATCCATTTCTTGCCGTTGAAATTAGAAAAATAGTACTCTTGAGTAATGATTAAAGAATTGAATAGTTGAGTGTTCAATTTGTGATAAGATTATGAAGTTACTGTTCATTAGAAAATCATTGAAACTCAAGGATAAAGACATAATAAGAAAGATAAATGAAAATTTATTTTAACTTTTCTTATAAACTATTTATGGAGGATTGGCATATATGAAATGATTCTATCAATAAACTATTTGTTATATTCTTTGAGTAATTCTTATTATAATTTTAAGAGTTCATTTTTAAGTTTTAAGTGGAGTAATATTGCAACTAATAAATTTGATACATTGATTAAAAAACTTAATTAATTGTTGAACTTATTGGAGCTTGAATTATAGGTTAATAAATCCTCAAAGCCAACTTTGTAAACATTGTATTAGATCAATAGCATAGTAATGATTTTATGATTAATTTAGAATTATTAAATTCTAAACTAATTATTCACACTGGAACTATAAATGTGACATAGAAAGTATTCTTTAAGACACATGATATGATTATGACAAGTGTTGTTATGTAAACAGAGCAAAAGTTAATTTTACATTAGTTGATCATATGTAACTAATGAGATTATTTAAAAATAATTTGATTTCATTTTGTAGGATAGTATGGTTGGACCACGCAGTGTGTCTGCGCATACTACAGAGAAATTTTCTCCGCGTAGATACAAGATTAACATTAATTAATTTGAAATTGTTTTGAATAAATATGATTTGATAAAAAAATGTGATAGGTGGACTAAGTCTACACCATCAACGCCCACTTTAGAGAGATTTTCTTTGTAATAGGCATGAATCTCTCCCACTGAGGAGAGAAGTACTTTTAGTTCGTTAATTTTATTCTTTTTTTAATTTAAAATTAATTAAAAAAAGCAAAGATAACAGCTCCCTTATAAAAGAGAAGAGAAACCAATTTTTCCAGTTCGCTATATTTTGAAGTCTTCTAAGAGAAAAACATGGAAGTGTTCTTCTAGACTTAGAAGATTTGCGGTGTTCAAGATTAAAAGCAAAGAAACCCTTGTAGGCTTCGAAAGGTTCAAATCTTGTTCTTTTATTATCAAGTATTAAGACTATATACCTATTCCTAATAAGTAACCTTTTTGAGGAAAATTTTTATTTATCAACCGATCAATTTTTCTGCTATAACCTTTATAAATACCAACATTTATGAGCTCAATACATGAGGAAGCAAGAATTGGCTATAGGCCTGCATAAGGGTTGGGTCAATAGACCCAAAGGCTTTCTTTTGGGCTGGACCAAAGTAATCGATTCACAAAAATGTTGGGCCACACGTTAAAAAAATTCTCTATAAACAGAATGACGGGTAGGGCCTAATTTTCAAGCTGGGTTTATAAGATCTGGTTAATTTATACATATAGCGTGTCAAACTTATGTTTTAAAAAATACTCTGGTATAAAAGTTTTTAAAATTCTACTGCGTATTATTTTTCCAATAAGGTTGGGTTGGCTTGGTCTAATTGTGGGCTTAAAAGAAGAAGAGTTTTACATCCCATGATTAAAGCTATCAATTTAGAGTCCTTTTTTGTTGGCCCAGTTTCAAAAAACATAATGTTACTTCAATGTACATTCTAGAAAAAAAAAAAGAATATAAATAAGAAGCTGGCTAAATAAGATTACAGTTATCTACCTGAAAATATTAAAGCTGCTTAAATAAGATTAAGTCGTCCAAGTCCAAGTACTAAAAACATAAAATGCTTGATGCAATGATGTAAAAATAGATACTAATCCTACTTTAAAGTTCATCCAAATATTAAAAGTTCGATACATAATAGTTCAACCAAATGTTAAAAGTTCATCCAAATTTAGTTCGTGGTCGACAGATTAACAAAATCGGCGCATTTCATTTCTTTGAGGTCGACATGCTTGAGGAGAGTTCTTAGGGATCTATACTTGCAGAATATGGTGAGGTCGCATGGAGTCCCTTTATCCATCACTTTCGATAGAGACACCCAGTTCAACGCCAAGTACTAGATGAGATTTCAGGAGGCCTTAGGAACAGATTTGAACTTCAGCACGGCATTTTATCCTCAGACGGACGGGCAATCTAAGTGGGTCATCCAAATCCTTAAGGACATTTATGTGCATGTGTGTTAGACTTCGACGGAAACTGGAAGAAGTATTTGTATTTGGCATAGTTTGCATATAACAATAGCTATCAAGCGAGCATTGGCATGGCACCGTTTGAAGCGCTGTATGGACGACCGTGTCGATCACTGGTGTGTTAGGTAGAACCGAAAGACAGGATTGTTCTCGGGCTAGATGAAATCTGTGATAATAACGAAAAGGTCACCGTAATTTGAGATCGGTTGAAGGCAACTCAAAGTAGACAAAAGAGTTATGCAAATATTGTTCTCTTGAAAGTCTCACCGTGCAAGGGTATATCGCAATTCGGTGTAAGTGGGAAACTCGCACTAAGATACGTTGGGTCGTTCGAGATTACTCAACGCGTTGGTGCAGTTGCTTATCGACTCGATCTTCCTCCTAAGCTCTCTCATGTTCACGACCAATTTCATATGTCGATGCTTCGTAAGTGTCTGCCTGAGCAGCACAAGATAGTCTCATTCATGATGTGTAGATCCAAGAAGACATGACATATGAGGAAGTGCCAGTTCAGATTATCGATCAGAAAGTGATTAACATGTGACGTCGCAACATACTGTTAATAAAGGTCATGTGGCAACATCACAGGGTTGGTGAAGCCACTTGGGAGTTAGAATCGACCATGCAGGAGTTGTATCTGCATTTATTTTGTTTCTGAATTGATTTTTAAATTTTGAGGGCAAAATTTCTTTTAGGGTAGAGAGTTATAACGCCCCGAAATTTATTAAGTAGTTTTAGTGTATAAAATGATGAATTAGTGTGCCGTAATGCAATTTGAACTTAATTTAACTATTTTAAAATATTTTCAAATTAACATTGCTTTTATTTATTTTAATTATTTTTTATTAATCTTAAATATTTTTATTTGCTATTTTGAATTTTAGAACAAAACAATTTGTCAAATGCCAAATATACATTTTTTTTGTAAAACAGTGAGTGGCACACGGTTTCCACACAACAAAACCACCATTCTTTTCTTTTATTTAATCTCTCATTTCCCTCTCTCTTTCACTCATTCTCGTTCTCTCTCTCAACTCATTCTCTCTCTCTCTTGTCTCTCTCACTCACTGCCTCTTTCTTTCTCTCTTCTCTCTCTTTTAATTCAAAAACTTTTGACTTCCAACCTCAATCCTTTGTTGAATTGGAAGCTTGGGAACGTAATTGAGCAACTATAAACTCGATTCAAAGATTAAATCAATGTTAGTTTTCAAAATTTTAAACTTTTTCTAAATTTCTATTTTCTTTGTATTTTGAAATTTGAGCTTTTTTGAGCTTAGGAAATCTTGAATCTAAGTTAGTGGAACCCAAAACATCTAGAATCTACGCTTGGTTTGACGAAAAATGAATTTAAACTAAGTAATTTTCTATTTTTCTCTAATTTTCTCATTTTCAGATTTAATTGAAATTTTCTGTGCAAACCTTGTACAAATTAGTTTAAAAGTGTTATACTATGTTTTCCTACCCGATTCTGAAAAATTCCAAAATTTTTTAGTTTGATAGGTCAGATTTATGAGTTCAGCCTACTGGACTCATATCTTCAATAAGCCAAACCTAGAAATAGTTCGGCAGGTTGGTCTTGATTTGCCGGTAGGCCGAACTGTACAATTTGGTAGGCCAGACCAAGGGAAACAGCAGGTTGACTGGACTTTTTAAAAATTTGTCCTTTTTCACTCGTTTTCACTGTTTTGAATCCCGATAGAGATTGTAATCTTACAGTATGATTTTATGGACTTAAATGGCACACTAGGATACCATGAGATAGCTTAGCAACATAGGATATCTTAAGCTAGATATGATAAACTTAATTTACATTTAAGGTTGTTTGTGGTTTTGTGGTGCTAATGTATAGCAGATCGCGATTGCGATGTTGGATATCGGCATCGATATTGAGGTAGGACTTCTACCTCCTTCCTTGGTAGCCAAGTTTTTGAAATGTTTTTGACCCCAAAACGATTTCTTTTAAAATATTTTTCGATGATTGATTGAAAGAGTTTTTTATAAGTCGTTTTCATAAACGGTAAAATGAGGTAATTTTCATAATAAGTCGCAAAATGAATGTAAATGAATATACTTGGTAAGATGAGATTTTAATAACTATAGAAATACATAGACGGGCATGATACCGTATTCAAAGATTGGGTTATGTAGCGTGCGACCTTAAGGGCAAGTCCCAAAATCCAACTGGGCTACTTCGGTGGTGATAATTATGGCTTGCCCAAGAAAAATAAAAAGGTACTTTCTGGACGAATTGATTTTTAATAGAATCAATTCGAATGAATTTATCGATTCTGTTTTCTAATTATTTTTCTTGAATGATAAATTTTATATTTAAATTATTTATCTGTTTTTAAAGCATAGTCCTACTGAGCCTTCTGCTCACTTTTTATCTGTTTTCAACCCTTTTCCCCTAGGTGGAATCCAACTTAAGATTAACGGAGAGTCCATTGACTGGACTCATGCGCAATAGAAGATACTGAGTAGGTTATTTGTATTAATCAAACAAGACATGTATCATTTTAACTTCTTTTGTATGTTGAATTATGGTTGTAATTTAAATTATGTCACTACTATGTGTATACACAAGTTGTGAGCCTGGTGGGACCCAACGCGTATTTCTCTTTCTCTATTATTTTATTTCATTTTGTTTTATCTTACTTGTTTAAATATTATAAATGTTTGCTTTAAAAGGTTTTGGAGTATCCTATTTTTCATAATTAATTAAACCTCTTTAACTTGTGTTTTAATTAAAACTTGACTTAATTAACTTAATTAACCCTCCACATCACCTCCCGTACTCCTAGACGTGATAAGTTTATGGGGGTAAATATACCAAAAACCCTAAAAACAATTAACCTGATTTAACTTTATCATATGTCTAAACTTCATCCAACACTTCATTAAGTTGCAGAACTTCATGAGTGCACCTCATCCAGTTTTGTGTGCAAACTAGAGTCTTAACCATTTTGGGACATAGAGAACTATGAAAAGAGTCCAAAATCCTTCTAACGGTGTTGAAGGTAGATTCAGACACGATAGTTGACACTAGAATAGCAAGATCATCCCTAACAATTATACTATAATCTTGGAGTTGTGTTGGGTCCGAGATTAGAGTTGTGTTGTTCTTGTGTCATATTTAGATTTGTTTTAAGTTCAACCACTTCACGAGAAGGGGTAAGAAATTTGTCCATTCCTTAAAAAAATAGAATAGGGTAGATTCATAGATCAATATTTTAAAAGTTTAGGTAAGAAATAAACCTCTTTCAATATCTCTTCAATGCACTTGCTCGTTTGAAATTAAGAGAATCTGAGAGAAATGAGAGGGAAAAAAAAAAAGAAACATGGTTAAAAACTTACAAAATTAAGGCAATGAACAGTTTTTTTTTTCTTTTTTTCTAAAACAGATTTAAGTGAGAAATGACTTTTTCTCACACCTATTCAACTCTTCGATTTACTCATCAAGAATAGGAAGAAATAAAGAGAAAGAAGGTAAATGGTAATGGAGGACAGAGAGAAAGGATCAGAGTTCAAGAGGCAGCTAGGGTTTGATGTTTGCAGGAGAGAGAGATAGAGAAAGAAGCAGAAGAGAGAGGGGGAAGGAGTCGGCTATAAGGTGAGAAAATGAAGAAACCTTAGATCTATAATAGATGTCTTATTCTATCTATATATACATATATATATATATCTCTATTTTTTTTTTAACTTTTTCTAAGTTTGGTTCGGGTCAACCTGATTCGGATATGAGATTTTGGAGCATGAGACTGAACCATGGGTCTCGGTTTTAGAGTAAAGAGTGCCGATTGACTTTGGCCAAATTTTTGGGCCTACTTTCGGGTTGGGTTGGTCAGTTTCATCAAGTTGGGTTGTCTTTTGTGCAGGCCTAGTTAGCTATGAAGAACTTTTTCCTCTTGAGTTTCTTCTTTTGAAAATGAAAAATGAATGAAATGCTTCACTGTAAATACATTTGTAGTGCATAAGAAATAATCCTTTATTGGACTTTATTTATTTATTAAATAAATATCATAATTGCCCACCTCCCTTTGTGGGCGGTGGTGAGCGTGCGCCACACACAGGGGAAGTTCCGCATGTGGTGCTAATCCTTTTTCTAAATTGGGAAGGAAAAGTTTTCTTGTTATTTTATTTTGTCTAGTCTTGAAAATTTAAATGTTTATTCTAGAAAAGTTTTATTTTTAAAATTAGAAACATTTTAATTTCTATAACAGAAAATTCCCTGGAGGAAACTCTACAGTACAAGGATGCCTCTTATATTGTCTGCGCCAACACAGTATTGTCTCCACCACACTGTGTGATCCAATTTAAATAGTTAAATTATCGCATTATTTAATTTCAGAGAGTGTGTTAATTTAGACTTCAACAATTAAATTTATAATTCTAACTCTATATGTTGTTCAAATGATATTCCAGAGATAATGTAGGATTCAAGTTTTAATAAAATTAATAATTAAATATACAACTTATTAATATATCAATTATATTAATTTCAAAATTATTTCACTAAAAACTTGGAATTGAATTATTAAAATTATAAATATAATTTACTCAAAATTTGAATCATCCATTGATATAATCATTAATATAAATTAATCTTCCATAAATAATTCATAACTGGCGCTAGGTATAAAATTCCGTTAATCTCTCTAATTACATATTTTCCTTAATTATCATTGATTTTCTAACGAGCAATATATTTATGATTTTATCATAAATTGAGTGATCTTAGTGTCCAAGTCCTAAATCAACACTTAAAGAGAACTATTATTCGACTTCCTACATAATGAATAGGTTCCATCCTCTAAATTAGCAACATTAACTATTTATTTTATTATGTATCACAAATACAAGGATTATGATTTTATCATATAAAAGTTTTATCAAGTAGATTAAAAAATATAATGTGACAAATAAAAGTATGCTAATAATTTTGGATTAAGATCTTTCCATATATGATCATCACATTGATTAAATTTGAATGCTCTATATGCTGATGGAAATTATTAGAGATTTAAATTAATCTTGTTCCAATCATATATAATCGTATCATATAAAGCACTTTCATCTTAATAATTCTTCATTAACAGTTTGAAAAAAACTGTCCCATTCAGAATTGATATGAACCGTACTAGTAATAATTCAATTAAAGATTCCAATTTTTGTTATTTATATTTAATTTAATTATGATGGACAATTTTTGTTTATTATCTTGTTATCCTCAACGATTATGCTCCCGTATAACTCTTATATAATATTCAGGGTCACGTAAACAAAAAGAAATTTTCATGGTATTTATAAAACATCAAAATAATATGCATGCCAGCCATAACAGATGTGTAGAATACTTCTATTCAAAATCTTAACGGGTTAATTTCCATCATTAAATGTGGTTTTGCAGTAACTTTATAGGAAAACCCAAAAAGAAAGATCATTTTTATTATATTTGCTATTTTACTAGAAGCACCGAGGTTTTTTATACAGACAATCGAGGCAAGAGATTTGAACTTAAAATCTCATCACTAAAAGGTAGATATGGACTTTATGTTAGACCGAGCACACATTGATCTAAATATGCAACTCAAAATATGTATCAATTAGTAATTTGCATATCTATTATTTATTCAAAAATTGATTATTAAGTAGGTTTGGGTTGAATCGTTGTGTTTGTTGCATACATTAGAAAATTCATGGCGTCAATTTTATATTAAGAAGGTGAGTGTGTGCTTCCTACAAACCATAGCGATCCAAGCCCTCAAAGTTTTAAAATAGCGTCGGGACATATGTTTGAATATGATGTTCTTGTTCAGATTGGGACTCGAGAGTAGTTCCTTCTGTCTCCACACAAGATGTTACAAATGGATTTTTGCACTCAACCATACTCTGATGGTTCTATTGACATGTTTCAATCTCACCCAGTTGCAAAAGGCTTTCACTGATGCCTGGGAATCGTCTATCACATTACCTTCAATCTCGTGGTGAAGCCAACTACCTTGCGTCTTGTTCTCAGTGTCGCTGTTAGTAGTGGATAGTCTTTATGTCAACTTGAAATGAAACTATACCTTCTTGCAAGGCCATCTGTCTAAAAATGTGTTACGAAATTAATGCGATAGAAACAAAAAATAAAGACACACAGAATTTACGTGGAAACCCAAGACGAAAAAAAACCATGGGCAGAGGAGAAGAAAATCACTAAACTCGTAAAGATTACACTGGAGGCGCTAGGGAGGCTCGAAAATCGATAATCATCAAGCCCTAATGCAATACATCATATAAATAAGTATAGGCAAAACCCTATAGGCAAAAAATATAAACTAAACGGCCCAACAATGACGGTCTGTACCGCGGGGGCGCGCGAGCTTTTCGGGTCGGGCCAAACTGAATTCGGGTCACCATACTCTAATAATCTCCACCTTGACATGAATTCTGCTTCAAGGAATAAATCTTCAACGAGCTATCTTCACCTCTTCCATAAAAACGCCCCTAAGGGCAAACTTCAACAGCGAACACCAACCAAGTCCGAGCAATGCTCAAACTTGGATGTGGATAATGTCTTAGTCATCATATCAGCAGGATTATCATGGATACTAATCTTGCTCACAACAATATCACCACGAGCAGTAACCTCACGAACAAAGTGATAACGAATATCGATGTGCTTAGTTCTCTCATAAAACATCTGATCTTTAGTGAGAAAAATAGCACTCTGGCTATCACAAAACACCGTAGTAATATGCAAATCTTCACTGAGCTCACCAAATAGGCCCTTCAACCAAATAGCTTCCTTACAAGCTTCAGTGATCGCCATATATTCTGTCTCAGTAGTAGACAATGCCACTGTAGTCTGCAAAGTAGCCTTCCAACTAATAGCACAACCACCAACGGTGAACACATATCCTGTAAGGGATCTCCTTTTATCACGATCTCCAGCAAAATCAGAGTCAACATATCCAATAACTCCATCTCTAGTCCTCCCAAACTGCAAACAAGTATTAGTAGTACCACACAAGTACCTGAATATCCACTGAACTGCTTTCCAATGTTCCTTACCAGGATTGGCCAAGTATCTACTAACTGTACTTACTGCATATGATAAGTCTGGACGAGAACATACCATAGCATACATGAGTGATCCCGCTGCACTAGAATATGAAACTCGAGACATATACTCAATCTCATCATTTGATTGTGGAGACAAAGCGGAAGAAAGTCTGAAATGCGCAGCTAGTGGAGTACTCACAGGTTTAGCACCATGCATATTGAATCTTTGCAAAACTTTCTCAATGTACCCTTTCTGACTCAAATACAACTTGCCTACCTTTCTATCTCGTTGAATCTCCATGCCAAGAATCTTCTTTGTAGCTCCCAAATCTTTCATCTCAAACTCCTTACTGAGTTGAGCCTTCACCTTTTTGATTTCTTCCTTATCTCTGGCAGCTATCAACATATCATCAACATATAAGAGCAAACAGAAATAAGACCTATCATGGTTCTTCTTTATGTAGACACAACTGTCATAGTCACTTCTCTTAAACTCATGAGAGGTCATAAATGAGTCGAACCTCTTATAACATTGCCTAGGAGATTGTTTCAGGCCATAGAGAGACTTTTTCAACAAGCACACATAGTCCTCCTTATCTACAACTTCAAAACCCTCTGACTGCTGCATGTAGATATCCTCCTCAAGCTCTCTATGCAAGAATGCGGTCTTCACATCTAACTGCTCAAGCTCAAGATCCCGCATGGCCACAATACCAAACAAAGCTCGAATCGAACTATGCTTCACAACTGGAGAGAACATGTCCGTGAAGTCTATGCCTGGAACCTGACTATAACCTTTTGCAACTAGTCTGGCCTTATATCTGGCTTTTTCAACTCCTGGCATAGCATTTTTTCTTTTAAACAACCACTTGCAGTGAACAGCTTTCTTATCTTTAGGCAACTTCACCAAATTCCAAGTGCCATTCTTGTGAAGAGATTCCATCTCCTCCTATATAGCAATCATCCATCTCTCTGAGTCATTACAACTAATTGCCTCTGAATAATTGAAAGGTTCTTCACTGCAATCAATACCTTCTACCACTGACAAAGCATAAGCCACCAAGTCGGCCTCAGCAAACCTCTTTGGAGGCCTAACATCTCTTCTAGGTCTATCTTTGGCAATAGAATACTACAGTGGTCTCGGTGGCTGTGATGGGGAAGCAACGTCTCCATGACTCTCTGAATTTGACTGGGGAGTGGAATTAGATGATGTACCTGTCTCAATCTGAAACTCCACCTGCCTGCTAGATCTCTCCTGATCAACATCACTAGATCCTATAGTAGATGTCCCACGTAACATGGTAGTCTTATCAAACACAACATTTCTACTAATAATCACCTTCTTGGTTTCCGGACACCACAACTTATAGCCTTTAACTCTAGGCTTATAACCAAGAAACACACACTTCATAGCTCTAGGCTCCAATTTACCATTATCGACATGAGCATAGGTAGGACAGCCAAAAATTCTCAAATTAGAGTAATCTACGGGTTTACCTGACCATACCTCCTATGGAGTCTTCTTGTTAATGGTAGTGGAAGGAGAACGATTCACCAAGTAGGAAACTGTAGAAGCGGCTTCAGCCCAAAATGACTTAGGTAGCCCAGCATTGGAGCGAATGCAACATACCTTCTCTATCAATGTTCTATTCATCCGCTCTGCCACATCATTTTGCTGTGGAGTACGTGGGACTGTTAAATCCCTCATAATTTCTTCTAACTTACAAAAGACATTAAATTCATCTGAGCAAAACTCCAAGCCATTATCAGTGCGGAGACGTTTAACTGGCTTACCAGTCTGCTTTTCTACCATGGTCTTCCACTTTTTAAAATTAGCAAAAACATCATTCTTCTGCTTCAAAAAGAATGTCCATACCTTTCTGGAAAAGTCATCTATAATCGTAAGCATGTAGCTGGCTCCACCACGAGACGGAACAGTAGACGGTCCCCAAAGGTCAGAGTGAACATACTCCAGAATATCTTTCGTGTTGTGAATGCCTTTGCCAAATCTGACTCTCCTTTGTTTCCCAAACACGTAGTGTTCACAAAACTCCATCTTTCCTGTGCACGGACCATTAAGTAGTCCTCTTTTGCTCAACTCTGCCATCCCAAGCTCACTCATATGCCCTAGTCGCATATGCCATAACTTAGTGACATCACTATCGGACATAGTGGATGTAGTAACTGCTGCATCTCCTATAACAGTAGTCCGCTGTAGAACATACAAACCAGCAGGTTCTTCAGCCCTTTCATCATAACAAGTGCTCCTTTGCTGACTTTCAAAACTCCACCTTCACCGGAGTACCTGTACCCTTTTGAATCTAGAGCACTTAGGGAAATTAAATTCCTCTTCAAATCAAGGACGTGCCTCACATCACCCAGTGTCCTTATTACTCCATCATACATCTTGATCCTGACAGTTCCAATACCAGCAATCTTGCATGGAGTGTTGTTACCCATCAAAATAGAGCCTTTAGAAACTGTTTCATATGTTGAAAACCAGTCCCGATTGGGACACATATGAAACGTACATGTAGAGTCAAGAACCCAATCCTCAGAGGGTTTCGATTCACCATCAGAAATCATTAAGAGCTCCCCTTCAGAAACTTCTTCCACAACACTGGCCTCACCGGTCTTGTTCGTTTGCTTTCCCGTTTGATCAGCAGCTCTCTTATTCTTGTTCTGTAGTTTACAATAGTCGGTCTTAATATGCCCCTTTTTCTTACAATAGTTGCAGATTTTGTCCTTATTCTTGGACTTTGATCTGCCCCTCACATCAGCACCAGAACTAGAACTCCTCTCCTGAGTCCTACAACGAACAACAAGGCCTTTTCCTTGAGTCGCAGGTTCAGTCACAAGCTGCTTCATCTTTTCTTTAGATAACAAGGCATCATAAACTTCATCCAGAGTAAGTGTATCCCGTCCATACAAAATTGTATCTCTAAACGTTGCATATGATGAGGGCAGCAAACACAGCAGGATTAACCCTAAGTCTTCTTCCTCGTACTTAACGTCCATAGCCTCTAAAACAGAGACAATCTCCTTAAAAATGATTAAGTGTTCTTCAAGAGACGCACCTTCAACCATTTTGTGTAGATGCAAACGCTACTTTAGATGTAGCTTACTGGTGAGACTTTTCGTTATACACAATTGCTCCAACTTCAACCATAACGCAGCAGCGGTCTTCTCCTTCAAAACATCTTGCAAAATTCTATTCGACAAATGAAGTTGAATCTGGGATAAAGCCTTCCGATCCTTACGTTGTTTCTTCTTCGTCGTCCACGATGAGGGCATCTTCTCAAACCCTAACAGCGCTTCTTCCAAATCCATCTACGCCAGCACAGCCCGCATCTTAACCTGCAGACTAAACCTGGTGTCGCAATCCAAAAGCGGAATGTCGTACTTCATTGTTGCCATCGTCGAAATCAAAGCCTTGCTCTGATACCACTTGTTACGAAATTAATACGATAGAAACAAAGAATAAAGACACACAAATTTACGTGGAAACCCAAGACAGGAAAAAACCACGGGCAGAGGAGAAGAAAATCACTAAACTCGTAAAGATTACACTGGAGGTGCTAGGGAGGCTCGAAAATCGATAATCATCAAGCCCTAACGCAATACATCATATAAATAAGTATAGGCAAAATCTTATGGGCCAAAAATATAAACTAAACGGCCCAACAATGACGGTCCGTACCGCAGGGGCTCCGCCCTCACACCCCCGGCGAGATCAGTGGTGGGCTACGGGATCAGGCCTATCGCCCCGATCCCTTCGCTACGACCATAGATCTTATGAAAAATCTTACTTTCGTTTTTCACCACAATTTGTCGCACCCCGCGAGCTTTTCGGATTGGGCCAAACTGAATTCAGGTCACCATACTCTAACAAAATGTATAAATGGCTCAACCGCCAGGTTTTGTTAATCTTAATTATCTTTCTCACGTCTCTCAAGCTTTGCAAAGCCATCTATGGGCTTAATCAGGCTCAACGCTTCGATAACCATGCGCTTCACTAGTTTCTTGTCACCTCATGCTTTTGAAATTCTCATACTAACACTTCTCCATTTGTCCTCAACACTGATGGTAGTATTTTCTATATTATTCGTAGAGGTAACAAGGGTGATGTGGTACAGGTTTTGTGGCACTACTTCAGCAAAAGTTATCACTTAAGGACCTTGTGCCCCTTGCTTATTTTCTTGGTGTGGAAGTTGTTCTGCACAAATATGGATATGGGCTTCTCCTCTCAAAAACGACATGTTATGTTTCTTCTTGCTGACAACAAAATGATTAATGCAAAATCGATGATGATGCCTCATCCTTCCAGTCTGTCACTTACACCACTCTGGCTATGCTCTTATCGATCCATTGTTAGTAGTCTGTAGTACTTGTCACTTACACGGCATGATATTGCCTTTTGTGGTATGTAAGCATTCTCAATGCGTGCATTGGCCAACCATTGAGCTACTCTGAAGTGTCTTATATGCTTTTTTGTTGTACATCTGATCAAGATCTACTTCTTTATTAAGAGTCTCCTTTGTCATTACATGCCTTCACCGATGCAGTTGAGCAGACGATAAATTCTCTTCTAATAGTGATTACATTATCCATCTTGGCGACAATCCCATTTATTGGATTTCCAAGAAGCAGCATAAAGGCCGAATATAGATTTGCTGTTGCTAGACTATAGAACTAAATTGGGTGTGTTCTCTTATGACCAATATAGGTGATAATATTGGAGTTACCCACTTGTTCTAATCCAGTTCTTCATCTTCGCATGAAGCACGTGGCTATTATTTTCTTTTCACATGTTATCAAGTTCAAAATTGTGCTCTTTGTATTGCTCATGTTTTGTTTGAGGATGGATATTTTTATTAAACCGCTTTCGAGCACCGTTTTCTTCATCTCAAGACCAAAATTAGACTCTCCAACCAGAGCTCCATATTGAGGGGCATAATAGAGAAAGTAAATAATTATTTTTGATTTGTTTATTTGTTTCTTTTTATAGGTAATCATTGGTCGTAAATATTTTATATTTTAAATCCATTCTTCGACTTTAAGAGATTAGAAAACTTATAGTTCATTTAGTGCATGAGTTTAGAATGATGTGCTTAAGAACTTTGTAGTTTGAATTGTATATTTTAAACTGTATAGTTTAAATAATACTTTTGAACTGACGTTTAGAACGTAAAAGTTTAAAACGAGAATAAAACATCACATCAAATTTAAAATGAGAATTGGTGTTTAGAAAACTATGGTTTATAAAAAAAAAGAGAATGAAAATAGTTTTTACTATAAAAAATAATTCAAACCCTATAAACTAAACGGGAGCAAATTTTAAATTTTAAATGTTTTAGCCATTTTAAAACCGCCTCTATAGTTTGAACTGTCCTTAGTTATTATTACGCTTATCATTAATTGGAACCACCTTTTGGTTTAAACCGCTTTAAATGGTTTTAAACCTACGTGCCAAACGGCCTATTAATCATTATTAATCATTTTAAAAGCCTTTATAGTTTGTAAAGATTATATATACTAATTAATCAATATCTTTAACCTATCTATAAGTATAAGTATTATAGAAGAAAGATTAACTCATTTTTCATTTCTGACCGAGGAATATATTTGACCTTTTAGCTTTAAGCTTTTACTTTAATGTTTTTTCCTCTAAGAAATTTCTCACTTCAATCTTTTCTTTTCCAACCATCATATATATATATATATATATGTACATCGTATATATACACAGTAATTTATATAAATTTATTGGTGATTTATTACATAAAATAATTATAATGATATTATTTTTTACATAAAAATTGAATATTAACTACATAGATTTTCTAATAATCAGAACAAAAAAAAAGGCGTACATGTATGCGTTAAAAATTAATCAACTACTTGCTTGATTATCAATTAACTACTCAAAAAATTACAATTACTTAAAAAAATATATGATGATATCATTTTTAAAAATGAAAAAGTTTGTATATTAACTAATATATTCTAATAGCCTTAGCAAAACAATATTTAAATCCTCCTATATACCATTTTTTATTCATTTGTTTATATAAAGTGCTTTTATTGAAATAAGTTACAAGGTGTTGCAAATGTAATGCGATAGAAACAAAGAATAAAAATATACAGAATTTACGTGGAAACCCAAAACGGGAAAAAACCACTGGCAGAGGAGAAGAAAATCACTAAACTCGTAAAGGTTACAATGGAAGCGTTAGGGAGGCTTAAAATTCGGTAAAAACAAGCCCTAACGCAATACATCATATATATAGGTATAGGCAAAACCCTAAAGGCCCAGAAACATAAATTAAACGGCCCAACAACACAGGTCCGTACGGCGGGGGCAATGCCCCTAAGGGCAAACTTCAACAGCAAACACCAACCAAGTCCAAGTAATGCTCAAACTTGGATGTGGATAACGTCTTAGTCATCATATCAGCAGGATTATCATGGGTACTTATCTTGCTCACAACAATATCACCACGAGCGATAACCTCACGAACAAAGTGATAACGAACATCAATGTGCTTAGTGCTCTCATGAAACATCTGATCTTTAGTGAGAAAAATAGCACTCTGACTATCACAAAACACCGTAGTAATTTGCAAGTCTTCACTGAGCTCACCAAATAGCCCCTTCAACCAAATAGCTTCCTTACAAGCTTCAGTGATTGCCATATATTCTACCTCAGTAGTAGACAAAGCCACTGTAGTCTGCAAAGTAGCCTTCCAGCTAATAGCATAGCCACCAATGGTAAACACATATCCTGTAAGTGATCTCCTCTTATCAAGATCTCCAGCAAAATCAGAATCAACATATCCAATAACTCCATCTCTAGTCCTTCCAAACTGCAAACAAGTATCAGTAGTACCACGCAAGTACCTGAGTATCCACTGAACTGTTTTCCAATGTTCTTTACCAGGATTAGCCAAGTATCTACTAACTGTACTCACTGCATATGATAAGTCTAGGCGAGAACATACCATAGCATACATGAGTGATCCCACTGCACTAGAATATGGAACTCGAGACATATACTCAATCTCATTGTCTGATTGTGGAGACAAAGCGGAAGAAAGTCTGAAATGCGCAGCTAATGGAGTGCTCACAGGTTTAGCACTATGCATATTGAATCTTTGCAAAACTTTCTCAATGTACCCTTTTTGACTCAAATATAACCTACCTGCCTTTCTATCTCTTCGAATCTCCATGCCAAGAATCTTCTTTGCAGCCCCCAAATCTTTCATCTCAAACTCCTTACTGAGTTGAGCCTTCACCTTCTTGATTTCTTCCTTATCTCTGGCAGCAATCAACATATCATCAACATATAAGAGCAAATAGACATAAGACCCATCACGGTTCTTCTTTATGTAGACACAACTGTCATAGTCACTTCTCTTAAACTCATGAGAGATCATAAATGAGTCGAACCTCTTATACCATTGCCTGGGAGACTGTTTCAGGCTGTAGAGAGACTTTTTCAACAAGCACACATGGTCCTCCTTACCTACAACTACAAAGCCCTCTGGTTGCTGCATGTAGATATCCTCCT